>MNCI01017692.1:856447-899778 GCA_015680685.1 Gnetum montanum
GAGTAGCTGTCAACCACGGGGTGTCTACTACTTCTTGTGTGGTTGCTACATACAGGCATCTTTGTTGCAAAGTTTCAAGGGCACACCTATTACATGGAGGCATTTCCTCCATGTCATCACCCGATGAATCACTGTATGTGATGCATGGAGCTTTCCTCTTTTCGATCTTTCCACAAATGTTTATCTTAGAGATTTCCAAGGAAAGATCGCGGATCCTAAGGCATGCGTCTACTGTACTTAGCCATGCCCTTCCCATTATAATTGGGAAGTCCCCTTCATTGTTGTTCACTTCAATCACTAGAAAATTAGCTGGGTAAGACCAACCACACACAGTGGTGATGATGTCCTCAACCAATCCCAAGGGAATGGTGATCGACTGGTCTACCAGCTCTAGTTGAATGTTACTCTTCTTAAGTTGGGGCAGGTTCCAGGCGTGATACATCTCTCATGAAATTAAGTTGACTCCGGAACCTGAGTCAAGAAAAGCCCTATGTGGTTCATTTTCGGCAATCTGCAATAGATTAAGGGACTTCCAGGGTCAGTTAGTTTCCTGGGAAGGTGGCCTACCTTGATCCAATTAATTATGGTATGCATTAACATAACCGTATGCGTTATGCTCTATTGGAATGAAGGGTGCTCCAAAGTGTTAGATGGTGGAGGAGTGTACATGGGCTTAACCGCTTGTTGTTGCGAGAGTTTGTCTGGGCTTTTGGTTCTGAAGTAAGGTCTTCTCTTTTTTTACAGTTGTCAGAACTAGCAGCAGGTTGGATATTTACAGCTCTCGCAGTGTGATGTTGCTGCGGTTGAGGAGGAAGTTCCCCTTGCATTGTTGGAGCAGGAGGTGTTGTGGGAACTACAAGTGGAAGAGGTGCGGATGGATTTGGAGGATGGGACGAGTGTGAGATGTCTCCCAGAGGAGAAGGAGTCCTCCTGAAGTACTCCTAAACTTGGTAGTGACGGTTGAGGGTTGTGTAACTCATAGAGTCACCTAGAGAAATAGGCTGCTGCACATAATAACCATAAGGATCGGGCTGCCGGTAAGGGTACTATTGTGTTGGCGGTGACATCCCCCATGACTGTGGGTATTGTCACTGCTGATGCTATCCAATGAGCTATGGTGGAGTTCCACTTGGATAATACGTTAGTGGTTGGTGGAACTGCCTTGGGTTACCTTGTGGATAAGGTAACTTGCGGGGTGTTTGCTGTTGGTTGAGTCTTGGATTTAGCGCATACACCCTAGACTCCTGTAGATGTGAGATAATTGGGCAACATCCCTTAGGATGGTCATAGTGGCAGTTCTCACATCCACCGTCATCATCTGTGTTAGAGTCCACAGCCTCATCGAAGATAATGATTTTCCCCTTACCCTTGTTATGTGCAGGGCTTGAATTTCTTCGCTTTATCTTACCTTTATCACTAGTTCGTTCCTCCTTAGACTTTTCTACGATTTTCAATACTGTTTCAATTCTTGAGTCTAAGGAATCCCACATTTGGTCTACCTTGGCCGATACCTCGGTTGTTAATTTTTGGATCAGCAAAGTTTTTTGATTCACCAACTCTTCGAGTGGTGACGCATCCTCCTCATCAAAAAATTTCACTCCCTTCTTGCGAAGGGAGGGATTGCGGTTGTATTCTTCTGCACTTTCCCTTTTATGTAGTTCACCCTCTTCTTGCGCTACTTGTTCCAACAAGCTATGCACTTCATGGGCTCTAAGTTGTGAGAGTCTCCATTGGGCATAAGTCCCAAGGGTTCTTCTAGTTCCATTCCTTAGCCCATCCACGATGTGGCGAAGTTGATCCCGCTGAGCATACGCATGGCCCGGGCAACGATGTAACAATGTGTAGTAGTGGGCCATGGCAACATCCAAGGGTTCATATGTACCTTGCTTCCAGCCTTGGATCTGCTTACGCAAATTGGACACTCTGGAGTACGTTTGATATTTTTCGTTGAACAGTTCTAGCATCGTACTCCACCTCCTGATGGTTTCTGATTCTAAGGACCAGTACCAGCTCTCTGCTTTCTTGGTGAGTGTCCTTGGAAATAGCTTAAGTTTTTGCCACTCATTTTCTATATTCTGCAAGGCACAGGCATCGTGGAATGCCTGTAAATGATTTTGTGAATCAGCATCGTATCCCCCTTCAAATTGTGGGATATTGTTCATGTCTAAATTCTTGATCCGACTATCTTTCAAATGCCTTGTGGGAATCCTAACTACCTCTGTGATGTCAAGCATACTTTCGGTTGCAAGTAGGGGCTCATCATGATCATCTCTTTCATGACACCTGTGATGCCTATGTTGTTCCCTACTCTCCCTACATCCTTGCCCTTGTCCTCTCTCTCGACTTTCCCATCGAGGTCTTTCGTCCTTCTTACTTTTATTCTCACCTTTATGTTCATGGTGGGGGGGGGGAGATGTGGAAGGAGAGGGTGAGTGATGTGAAGAAGGAGAAGAAGAAGGGGAACCATTGCCATGACGATGTTTCTTGCCTTCTCTTCGGCTGCTATGGCCCCGATCGTGGTGACGATCAAAGTGCACATCCTTAGCATAAGTCATTGTTCCCTCTGTGAACAGTTGGTGTTCATGGGCATCAAAACTAGGGATATGTATCGTTGATTGTAGGTTCTGATACCCAACCTCCTCACCATCGTTTGGAGGGGGAACATCATTTACTAAAGAACCCGTGATAAGGGGTTCCTCATCTCCTATTTCGCTAAGGACGTGCAGGACCTTGCCCTTCAATAGTGCATGTTGACTCTCCTGCCTTTAGTCCCTCATATGTTGGCATCTGTGGGATAATAATCACTCATGTCAAAATCTTCCGCAACGTATTCAGCAAATAATTCTTGCATGCCAATCTGTGCCAAGGCATGGAAAAGCATGTGAGAGACTAATAGATCTGGGGGTAACACAATGTTACCTTGCAAATCTCTCCATCGTAGCTATTCGTCTTGATGGAGGATAAAAGTAAAGCTTGGAACATACTCATCGGGATGAGTATATGTCATCTTATATTATTTAGGACTTGGCTGATTTTGGTTATGTGTTTTATGTTGCCGACTATCTCGTGTATGGTCCTTAGGTGGTGAGTTTCTTTTATGAGAAGAAGACATTTTTATCGGTGCGCTAATTCACCGTTATATAATTTTTCTTTTGATTAACCCAAAGGTTTGTTAAGGCTCACCATGATGTGAGTGATATCCCTTATGTTCTATTTGGCGTACAAACACTTAGTCCCTGGCAACGGCGCCAATGATGAGTGGTGAGGTACCCCTACACTCAACCATATGAAATGAGTGTAGCACGCGCGATTTGGTCGAACTCCGTAGACTAAATGCCTAAGCGCCCCATGGAACACTTGGTTAATCATTCGTTGTCTTCCCAGACTTACTTGTTGTTGTCACGGTGTATGGTTAAGTAAGTACGAGGTATATGATTTTTATGATCTTTTATGGTTTTTCTCCTATGCTATCAAGGTGAAGGGTTGAGAAACTAGCTAACTCTAACTAAGGATTAAGTCTAAATTAACTAACGTCAACATCTGTTCCCACTTACCGTATACACCTTGAACTATGCAATTGTGGCTACCAAACGCTAATCGTTACTGGGATCACCACACGTAACGCACGTGCTCGAAGTGGTCGTACTGAGGCACTTAACTAGCCTAAACGTGATGAGCAGCCGATTCCTTGATTAGCCTCAAAAAGATAAAAGGACACCCTCAAAAAGATAAAAGAACAAATTTAAAAATGAAAAAAATGAAAAATTGGAAAACCAAAAAATATAAAATCAAAGAAAAGTAAAAACATTTACTAATTCTGATTGTTAGAATGGGGGGTATCCCCCATGACTGAACCTCTGATCATGGTGAGAATTAATAAATGGAAAATTTGGATTCATGCATGTTGGAAATATTGGGGTTTGGTCATATCCAAACCACTGGGTGTCTTTTGGTGTGGTGGCAGGAATGTACCCAAATTGGGGTTCACACACTTGATTAAAGTAGGCATAGTTAGGCAGACTATAAGATGTGGCCATGTGATAAGAAGTTGACCCACTATGGCACCTGTGACCATAAGACGGTATGCAAGGATCGATATGTCTTATCATGGTGGTATATTCATTAGGCTGCATGGTTGTTGGAGTGTTGATTGGTGGCTTGGATAAGGTAACAAGAGGTGTTGAGTTCGAAGTGGAAGGTGCATCATAGTGTTGGGCTTGTGCTAAGTTGGAGAATGCATTGGTTTTAGAATCATGCTATCTATTTCTATGACCATGCCTAAAGAAAGGACGCTTTCGACGTTGCGGAGTATTCCCACTGCTGTTGATAGTAGCAGCATAAGTAATGTTTGTGGGTTGGTGCTATGGTGCAAAACCTTCTAGTATAATTGGTGGCAATGTAGAAGGAGGTAAAGGATGAGAATATTGAGAGCAAGGAGAAGTGTAAGGAACATGGGGTGGTGATCCTGTGGGAGAGGGCATGGGTTGATAGTATTTTAGAGAATGATCATGATGAGGTGAAGCAGAGGATGTTGATCCAGTTGGAGAAATAGGGTGTTGAACATAATAAGCACTTGGTTTTGGATGGTACGAAGGGTGTGGCCAATTTGATGATGGTCTCCCCCATGACTGGGGGTGTTGCCACTACGGTTGAACATGGTACTTCTATATGAAATCTGGATGTAACATTCTCCCCCAATGCTCATGTAAGTATGACAAGATTGGGCATTGGCCTTTAGGGTGATCGTATAGAAAACATTGCATTGATACTTATGATTTGTGGTTAAGCCCCTATCTTGATTTCCTTCAGCCCTTCTTTCCAGTTGAATGGTGTTCTGTCCTATTTCTTTGTTTGGCATCATCTATTTGTTTTAGTTGTTAGAGTGATCATGCATGGTTTTACCTCCGATAATATTTTCATATTCTCCACATTTTTCATGTACCCATTCTGTCATCTTATTAATCTTTTCCTCGGTTTCATTTAGTGATTTTAGTATTGGCAAAGATGAAGATAATTCCACCTCCTCGAGGTAAGTTGATTTCTCCTCTTCATGATTATGGACCTTCGTTACTTTAAGAGTTTGGTCCTATTGAGATCTTTCAACATTCTTCCATTTGGCTATTTCTCCTTCTTCTTTTGTTACCCACTTAATAAGCTCTTGGAATTGGTGGGTTTGTAGTTCATATAGTTAACCTAGGGCATACATCCCTAAGGTCTCGCTTGTTTCATTATGGAGCCCATCCATGATGTGATACATTAGCCTTTCCTCGAAGAACCCATGGCCTAGGCAGTTGTTTAACAGTGAGTAATATCTTTCTAAGGCCATGTCTAAGGGTTCATGTTGCCCTTATTTCCACTCTTGGATTTTTCTCCTTAAGGTTGATACTCTTGCACAAGTTGGATATCTTTCATTGAAGAGTTCTATCATTGTGGGGCAATGGTGAATTGATTTTAGCTTTTAAGACCTGTACCATACTTTTGCTTAGCCAACAAGTATCATAGGAAAGAGCTTAAGTCTTTGCCGCCGATTATCAATGTTTTTCCATGCACAGGCATTGTAGAAGGCTTGTAAATGATGTTGCAGATCTAAATCATAGCCTCCTAAAAACTTGGAAAACTTGTTTAAATTAATCTTGGGAAGATGACTTTCCTTACAATGCCTACAAGATATTTGAACAACCTTTGTTATATGCATTAGGCTCTTAGTGGCCAATAGGGGTTCATCGTCACTAAATAAGTCATGAATTTGTGAGTTGGGACGATGTTGTCTATGTTCATGTTGGCGTTCTTGATTTTTCCTGTGGGTTCGATTTTTATTGCTATGTCGACCCCTGGAGAAATAATCATCCATGTCATGACCTAATGTTGAAAGAGTAGAGGAAGAGAGAGAATTGGAAGACTCATTATGAATTTTGTAAGTCTTCCAATCATCCCCTGATGTACTCTTGCTAACCATTGAGAACGTCCTAGTCCTTACGGACCCTCTTATTCTATGGGATGTCCCATCCTCACTAGAGGTGTCTAAGTTGGATGACAAGAGTCCTTAATATTATTGGGATGTCCATGAACATATGAAACTCTTGCATAAGATTGCGTACTCCAAACTTCTTCTTCATCATAAATTTTGTTGGTTCTCCAATGAATGGCCTCACTAGTTGCTGCATTATCATTGTTTTGTGATAGAGACATTATTGTGAATTGTGTGTGACTTAATTGAAATTAATTTCTTTTCTAAAAGATATATCGTTAATACCTTGTTATAGTGATCTTAGATGATATAACTGATCTAGATAACTAGCACTGCCCCCAACAATGGCACCAATGATGAGCGGTGAGGTACCCCTACGCTTAACCATATGAATACGAGTGTGTACGCGTGATCCAGTTGAACTCCGTGAATGAACTAGTTGTGGCACCTAGACAGTTATATGTTGATCACAGTTCGCTATCTTCCCACCTAGACTAATATTTGCTTTATCATGTATGGTTTCGTCTAGAGTGAGGTGTATGATGGAATTTCTAATACTATGCTACTCCTAAAGATAATGGAAATCACTTGAGTAAACTAATAAGCAATAAGAAGAAAAATCTAAGCTAGCCTAAGTGTGATGAACATCTATCCTTAATCATCCATACGCATCTTGGACTTCGTGTACTACTTTTGGGATTACCAAACGCACATTACTCAAAGCACTACTAGATATGCTACTGGGTTACCACATAGTTACACTTAAATGTTCATGATTAAGACGTACTCATTCCACTTTAACAACAGGAATAGTAAATGACGATAAATGAAATATTAACTAGGAAAAAAACAATAAATAATTAACAATTAAACAATGAAATACTAATTGAATGCTGCAATGATTGAGTAATCTCAATCTTTATTGCCAATTGTGTGTGTGTCCAAGTACATCACACTCGAACAAAGGTTCCGTATAATTACAAGCATCCCATTGCAGCCATGCACTTGGGAAAAGAACTAAAAATTAATAAAAAGACTCTCAACTTCTAATGACTAACTAATGACTTACCGATAGATTCCTCTATGTGTGCCTGAATGCTAACACATGAATCACGATATCACGATATCATGTACCCAATATCGTGTACTCGATATTGGGGCTTGGCAAACTGCGATTCATCATATTCCATTCTTGGCTTACAATACACATCTTGGGCTCATGTAACTGTTATTGGGATTACCAAGTGAGTTCACTACTAAGTAAATCAAGTGAAACCACTATTGGATTACCAAATGATTACACTTAATGCTCAAAACCATTCATACTCATTCCACTATACTATGAACAAGGAAAGTAAAGTACTTAGAAATGTAACTGATTAAACTAGGAAAATAGTAAGAATTATGCTAAGTAAAACAATAAAGCTAAGTATATGCTGCAATGATGGAAAGTAATCTTGATCTTTATTTCCATCATGAATTGTACCCAAGTACACTTCACTCAAATAAAGACTCCAAACAACTACTCAACATCACATTGTGAGCATTCACTCTATTGCTAAGCTATGAAAATAAACTACAAGAGTCTACCTACGGTTGGAATGAAAGTTGTTTGAACCATGCACCTATTTATAGGCATGCACGTGTTTGCGATATCGAATATTCGACATTGTAGCTTGTGCCCTGATATTGCAGCTTCGATATTGGATGCTCGATATTGTAGCTGATCAAAAACACAATTTATCATACCCCCATAATTTAAAACTCATCTTCAAGTTAAAAAAAAATGAGCATAAAGTTCCTTACAAAATTTAGAGGTAGATTTACATGACACTAACTACTATATACATGACTCTTGAATATTGTAGTGATGTTTTACAAAAAAATTATATAAGACATAACATGATAATTTTTACAAAAAAAAAAAAAATACAAAACAAAAAAAAACAAAAAAAAAACTGGGTAAAGTTGGATGTAGTCCATGGCTTCCTTGTTGAATCTACAGCTCTTATTGTTATGGTAAATAGATCCTCGTCAAGAAATTAGTTTGATAAAGGTTCCACTTGATTGTCTGAATCCCATTTCAACCTTGATAGATGATTAGATACCACATTTTCTATTCCTTTCTTATCAATCATTGTGATGTCAAACTCTTGAAGAATCACAAGCCATCTTATCACTCTGGGACTAACCACTGATCTATTCATAAGAAATCGGATGGCACTATCATTGGCATGGACATAGATTTGGTAACCAAGCACATAATGTCTAAATTTTTCAAATGCATACACCACAACCATTAGCTCCTTTTCAGTTGTGGTGTAATTTAATTATGCTCTGGTGATGCTCCTACTAGCACAGTGTATATAGTATGGTTTTTCTTGATCATCAAGTTATGTCAGTATTGCACTAAGCACATAGTTAGAAGCATCAGTCATGATATGAAAAGGTCTTGACCAATATGAAGTTTGAAGGATTGGTGTCTCTACTAATTTTTACTTCAAGGCTTCAAATGTCTTTTCACATGATTCAGTCCACTTGAAGGATGCATCCCTCTTCATGAGTTCTATAAGAAGTTTGGCTATCTTTGAAAATTTTTCAATGAATCTCCTATAGTCTCCTATATGGCTTAGAAAGGATCTTACATCTTTCACTATTTGTGGCCATTGAGTGATATTTTGGATGAATTTGTGATTTTTTTGGGATCTACCTCAATACCCTTCTAGGAAATTTTATGTCCCAGCACTATGCCTTCCTAGATCATGAGATGGCTCTTCTGCCAGTTGAGCTTTAGATTGGTTTTAGCACATCTTTTAAGTACCTACTCCAACTGGTCCTGTGCTTGTTTGAAATCTAGCTTGTACGTGGAAAAATAATCCATAAATACTTCAACACCATTACCTATATGCTTTTGGAAGATACTTAATACCAATCTTTGGAAGGTAGCTGGTGCATTGCAAAGACCAAAGGGGATATGTTTGTAAGCAAATGTTTCACATGGACTGGTGAACATTGTTTTCTCCTAGTCTTCAAGTGCAATGCGAATTTGATTGTATTTGCTATACCCATCCAAAAAACTATAATACTTATGTCCTGCAATTATTTCTAGGACCTAATCAAAAAATGGCAACGAGAAGTGATCCTTGAACGTGGTAGAGTTCAACATTCAGAAATCAATGAAAATGCACCATTTGCTCTCCTTCTTTAGAACTATCACTAAAGGACTGTCCCATTCACTATCTGCAATAGGATAGATGAATCCTACCTTTAGCAATTTCTCTAATTCTTAGTTGACTATGTCCTTTAATTTAGGATTGAGCCTTCGTTGAGGCTAGCATTTTCATTTAACTGTAGGATCAGTATAGCTCTGATGTTGAAAAATTCATGGATAAATTCCTATGATCTCATCATAAGACCATGTGAATGTTGTAGGTCATTTGTTAAGCACTTCTAGTAGTTTCCTTTTATGTTCTTTGTCTAAGTTGGTGTTGATAATCACCAGGTTCTTATTGTTTAGACATGCATATTCTAATGCTGTTAGTAGGCTTTCAATTCTAGTGGTTCTAGTTCCATTATGTTTGGGATCTCTAGATGTCCCTCATCTATTTCTTCTTTCTGATTGATTTAAGGGTAGGAGTGTCCTTTCCTTAGTTTTTATAACTTGTCATTTTTTGCAACGTAGGTACTAATGATTTTTTCTTCTGATTCCATGTACTTGTTAGATTCAGTTTATTCACTGGTGATCAGCCACTGGGTGCCCTCTTGCTAGGTGGCTACTGCATACAGACAAGTTTGCATTCATCTTATTTCAACACATATATTACATGCATTGGCCTCTTCCTGTTTGATAGCCTAGATTCTTTGCACTCAATTGCACTCATTATCACTGTATGTGATATATGGAACTCTTCATCTTTGTATGATTTCAGTCTTATTTTCCTTGGAAATTTCCAAGGACAAATCATGAATTCCAAGCTTAGCATCCATGGTGCTAAGCCAAGCTCTTTCCATGATAATTAGGAATTCTCCCTTGTTTTTTCCCATGTGAATAATTAGAAAATTAGCAGGGTAAGACCAACCATAGATGATAGTAATCACATCATTTGCTTGTCCAAGTGGAATTGTTATTGACTGGTCCACAAGCTCTAAGAAAATGTTACTTTTCTTTAGTGGTGGTAGGTTCCAAGCTTGATACATGTCTTGAGGTATCAAGTTCACTTCAAACCTAGAATTTAGTAGAGCTTTGCATGTTTTTGTCCTACTATTTGGAGATAAACTAAGGGACTTCCTAGATTAATTTTCTTCTATGGAAGAGGCCCTACATTAATCCAATGAGTTATTGTTTGAGTAAGCATGATAGTTGTGACATTTGATTGTGATGAAGTTAGAAGCTTGTTGTATTGAGAAGGACTTGATGTAGATGGGGTGGAAGTAGACGTATTTCCCATCTATTGAGTCTTTTTTGGACTCATTCTTACGAACGATTTTTTCTTGGGTTGAGACTCCTAGGTAACCCTCTCCTCATGTATATTAACCACCCTAGTAGCATTCTTTTGTTATGGTTGTAACGACAATTCCCCCCTATGTAATAGGTGGTGGCATTGGTGATAGAGGATTTAAGTGTTGATTAGAATGACTAGCTGTTGATGGATGTACATATGAGTTTGGATCAATCCTTAGCAGCATCGATCTATGGTATTCTGTTGGATAGTATTGTGGGGTTTGAAAAAATGCATTACTAAGTGATATTGGACATTAAATGAAATATCCATATGGATTTGGTTGTATGTATGAATGTTGTTGGTGAGGGGGTGGCATAGCCCATGATTAAGGCTACTACCATTGCTAAATATAGTACTCTTGTGGCTGTGACAAAGCTCCACTAGGATAATACATTGGTTGGAGGTTCTATTGATAGTTACCTTAAGGCTAAGGTAACCATTCAGGCATCCATCTTTTAACAAATTTGGGATTGAGTGCATATGCCCCTGTTTATTGTAGATGTGTCATGATTGGGCAACATTCCTTGGGATGTTCATACTAACACATAGTGCAACCTTCCTCATCGGTGGAGCTAGTGTCTAAGCACTCAACCACTAAAGAAACTTTGCATTTCCATCCAAACTCTTTCTTTTTCCTCTTGTCTTTGTCTTTTCTAAAGGCTTGCTTGGTTATTTCCTTCACAATCTTCAATGTAGTTGTAAATGCTTCATCAACAGAATCCCATATTTTCTCTACTTTAGTTGTGATGTCATTTATAGATTTCTAGATCAATAGAGTCTTTTTCTAGATGAACTGATCCAAGGTTTCCTCCTCTTATGTATTACAAACTCATGCATCTCTTTTTCGAATTGCTCAGTCTCTGTTATACTCTTCAACTAATTTCCTCTTTCTTAGTCCACCTGCCTTCTTTGCCACTTGATCAATTAATCTTTGGATGTGATGAATAGTCATTTTTGATAACTTGCATTGGGCATAAACCCCAAGAGTCTCTCTGGATTTGCTCCGCAACCCATCTATCATATGCCTAAGCTATTCCCTTGGTGAAAATCTATGGCCTAGGCATCTATGCAACAGTGAATAGTATCTACCCATTATTGCATCAAGGGTCTCATGATTCCCTTGCTTCCATCCCTAGATTTGCTTTCTTAAGTTGGACACTCGTGAATAGGTTTGATATTTATCATTGAAGAGTTTGAACATGGTACTCCAATGTTTGATGGATTCAAGTTCTAGTGACTTGTACCAACTCTTTGCCTCGTTCACAAGTGTTCTATGAAAAAACTTTAACTTTTGCCAATTACTTTTGATATTTTGAAGGGCACAAGCAACATAGAAAGCTTGAAGGTGATGTTGTGGATCAACATTATAGCCTCCTTCAAATCTTGGCATGTTATTCATGTCGAGCCATTTGATCTGGCTATCCCTCATGTGCTTGGTTGGGATGTGAATGGCTTCCTGGATGTTGATCATACTATGGGTTGTCATCAAGGGTTCATTATCTTGATTGGGTTTGTATGCTCTATTGTAGCAACATTTCCTTCTATGCTCATGCCTTTCTTGATTCTCTCTTTGATCCTCGTATCTTCTTTGTTTGTACTTTTCATCTTTTGAATCATAATGTCTTGAATGTTGGTCATAACAATCATGAGTCCTCCTTTCTTCCCTATCATAATCTCTGTGCCTTGGCTACCTCCTATCAAAGTCCTTTGATGATTGTGAAGATGAGGATGAGTTAGTGGGAGAATGGTGCTAGCTTTTTCTTTTTTCATGACTCTCGTATTTGTCTTTGTGGGATCATACAGATACTCTTAGCGTTGAGTTCTGCTTATATCTTGAGTCGATTGCCTCCCTCTTAGGTGTCTTTGCTAGGGTAGATTGCATTTGAACTTTGATAGGTTCTTATAATTTGATGATAGGCGTTTTTGAAGGCTCTTCATGATTTTGGTGGAGTTTTTTTGCGATGAATGTATCAACATCAAGTTCCTCCAAGACAATAAAAGTGTTGACCTGATTCCCTTTATTATATACATGTTTGATTTCCATGATAGCATCTCTCCTCATCTACTCCTTTATGAATTCATAGGGCCTAGTCATGTGCTTAGTCACATGGTACTCTTCCTGGATTTGGTTCAGATTCATTCCCCTTAAGGTAGTTTGAAGCATGGTGAATGTTGCACATTTTGGAGGTAGGACAATGTTGCCTTGTATGTTACTCCACCTCATTTGACTATGTTGATGGAAGNGTTTTGGAGGTAGGACAATGTTGCCTTGTATGTTACTCCACCTCATTTGACTATGTTGATGGAAGATGAAAGTAAAATCTGGATGTTAAGGATCAGTGTGAGCGTAAGTAATTCTTGTTTGCATTGGCATCCCCCATTGTTCTTCATTACTAATTCTGTCATTACTCCTCCTTGTCTCTTTGGTAGGTGGTGATGTATCTTTGTTTGAGGCCATGTTTATGATTTAAGACATTAGTTTAAGTGTGCGTAACTTGTTTGAAGTTATTAAAAAAATTAAGATTTTGACTTTGGGTTTCTAATACAATGAACTTTGGAAAATCAATTACTAAGCATACATTGACATGTCCTCAGCAATGGCACCAATGATGAGTGGTGGAGTAGTCCAACATCCAGCCATATGAGATATGAGTATTCATGTGTAGCTTGGTCAAATTTCATGGACAAGGCAATGTAAATATGCTAGTAATTGGTTAAAGTTTAAGATTGTTGTCTTCCCACGTGGAGCTAGTATAATCAATGTGTATGCTTTAACTCTCAGTAAGGTGTATGATATATTGATGTTGATATGCCATAACTCCTAGCTATTATAGTAAAGTATGAAAATGATTCTAAATCTAAGAAAAATGGTAAAATAATCTACTCTAGCCTAGAATGATGAGCATTCGTTCTTGGCTTGCCATACACGTCTTGGGCTCATATAACCATTACTGGGATTACCAAGTGAGTTCGCTATTGAGAAAATTAAGTGTAACCACTACTGGGTTACCAAACAATCATACTTAATGCTCAAAACCAATCATACTCATTTTACTTTACTATGAATAAGGTAAGTAAAGTACTTAGAAATGTAACTAATTAAACTAGGAAAACAGTAAGAATTATGCTAAGTAAAATAATAAAGATAAGTGTATGTTGTAATGATGGAAAGCAACCTTGATTTTTATTTCCATCATGAATTGTGCCCAAGTACACTTCACACTCAAATAAAGACTCCAAACAACTTCTCAACATTACATTGTGGGCATTCACTCTATCACTAAGCTATGAAAATAAACTGCAAGAGTCTACCTATGATTGGAATGAAAGTTGTTTGGACCGTGCACCTAAGTGTCATATTTATAGGCCTGCACATGCCCACGATGTTAGATATCTGACATCATAGCTTGTGCCTTGATATCAGGGATTTGATATTACAGCTTCGATATTGGATGTCAGATATCATAATTGGTCGAAAACACGATTTATCACCAAGTCTTACTTTATGCATGTTTTAAACAATGAGGCATTAGCCTAGTTCTAATTAGAATATATATCTTAGAGTACATCCATATTTCAATTATTTCAGGTTCCAAAATAATAATACCTTTTGCCTCAAGAAAACAAAAACCTTAAGGGTAAAGTAATGTAACATCCCTTAAGTTGTTATACAAACATTACTTTCAACTTAGAGACATTTCTTTGATCAATTTAGAGTTGTGTGTAGTTAACTATAGATATGTCTAACCTGGGGATATGTGCTCTAGATGTATGTGCAAGTTTTTGTTATAAAAGTCTGAAATGCATTTAAATTATCTATTTTTTTCAAGTAGGAGAAAAACTCCCATAATCTCCTCATCATTACCTGAAATTCACTATTCTTGCTTCTATTCATCACATTCATTACAAGAAATACAAAACTAGTCATCTCACAGAAGACCTTTGTTTCGATTTCAAATAAGAATGGCTAATATATTGGTCAACAATGACAATATAGGTAGATTTGACTAATGTTCTCTTATCTATAGTTGCTTAAGTGTAGATTAATAATAGGCTTGCTTGTAGAAAACCTTGGTTTGATGTAGACTATTTAATAGCTCATAAAGATGTTATAGCTACACATTTTGATATTTTAATGCTAAAAAATTATAGAAAGCTTATTCAATTTTTTAAAAAGAAGTTTATTAAAGAAGATTAGGAAAGAGTGACTAATGAGCTTCAATCAAATATAAAAAGCTTTTAGAGTTGTTTCCAAGATAGATAACATGAAGGTTGGGGTGTTTCCTTATACACTATTTAGACTTTCTTCAATGACCTTTTTAATCAAGAGGCTCCCCTACTCTATAAGATAACTCTAATGTTCTTGAGTTATCCCTTCATGATGCTTTTGTAGGAATTTAAATATCATTTTTTGGAAAGATGTTGATGTTAATGGATTATATGTAAAGCTTTTTAAATAAGGTGGTACATTAATGTAGAAATAGCTTGCAATATTCTTAATAAAGGGCTTTAGCATGGTTTGGATCACCCTTGGTGTTCTAGTCGAGAAAGTCTTTAAAAAAGGGGGATAGGATAGATCTTAATAATTACCAAGTGATTGTAATTAAATCAATTTTTGCTAAGATTTTAAGAATTAGATTGGAGAATAAAATTAGTTCATATGCAAAAATGCAAGGTCTTCGTGCTCAGTCAAAAGTAGGCTTTAAGGGAAATCATTCTACTATAGACCATCTAATAACTTTGTATTAGTGTGTGGAGAAAGTAGAAAGACCTAACCATTCAACTTTTATTTGTTTTGTTGATTTTTCCAAAGCTTATAATTTTGTTACTAGAGATAAAATTTGGAAGAGATTGGATAGCATTAACATTCCACAAGATCTCCTTTTCGCTACTAAAAGATTCTATGAGACAGTTATCATTTTTATTGAAGATAATCTTACTAGAGAAGGAACAATTATTAAAAGCTTAGTGGGAGTAAAGCAAGGCTACCCTTCACTCCCTTTCCTTTTTGGCATATTTATAGATGAATTAGAGGAGTGGATGTAAAATGCCTTTAATCATGTTATGTTAGTGAACAAATTGATTTTGAGCATGCTTCTCTTTGCATATGATATGGCCTTGATTGCAAAAGCAGTTATAGGATTAAATTATATGCTTCAAATTCTCCATGACTACTACAACAATTCTGGAATGATGGTTAATACTGATAAGACTAACATTTGAGTTTGTGATACTACAAATAGAAATTATACTTTTTCCTTATAGAAAAAAGACTTGATATATGTTGATGAGCGGCGAGGATCCCTACGCCCAACCATACGAATCACAAGCGTTCACATGTGATCCAGTTGAATTCTGCAGAACTTAAGTTCCTAAAAACATTGGTTCCAAGACATGAAATCTAATTGTGACAATTATTGTCTTCTCAACTACACTTATGGAGCTTAATTATGTGGTTAATTATAATTAAGGCATATGATTTTTATTATTTTATATTTTATTTGTTAATGATTAATAACAAGTTGAAACTTAATTTATGAACTACTTTAATTTATCTAACTACTGATCAATAACTGACTATCCTAACATAACTATCCAATCCCACTTTCTGTGCACATCCTGAACACGTATAATGCTGCTAGGTTATCAGATGTTAAGCGTTGCTAGGATTACCAAGAGTCATACACATGCTTGAAGTAGTTGTACTTATGTGCTTAATTAATTTCTATTTAATCAAACTAGCTTACTTTAGCTTAATTACTTGGGAGAATCAAAGAAAATTGTATAAAACATCAAAAGCATAAATAAAGTATTCAAGCTAGCCAAGGTGTTGCAAGGTTTGATCAGAAAGCTCTTCTTTATTGCTACACACACTACCATGCTCAGGTACAACAATGCTCTAATAGATATTTGTACACTCAATGACTCCTACTGTGGGCAATTTAGAAAATATTCTAACTTTAGAGAAAACAAACTGCAAGAGCTCTGCTACGCTATGATAAAAACTATGATAACTGTGTGCCCAACTACTATATTTATAGGCCAACACATACCCCACAATATCAGATATTCAACATTGCATCTTGGGGCCCAATATTGGATCCCTGACATTAGGTATTCAATATCAAATCACTACAAAATACGATTCAATACCCCCATGACTGAATGAAAACTCATCCTCGAGTGAACAAGAGGAGGAACAACTTTCTTACAAGATATTGGGAAGGTATGTGATTATTGACTGACATGCAATTGACTTAGATGGAATAGACAAATTCTAAGTGCCTGAGTGTATGGATTTATAAATTTTTACAAAATTGGGTGTTCACGACAAGAGAATTGAACACCTTGGATAAAATTAACATCCAAATCCTTTGGTAGCTAAAGAGAGACAGAGAAGATTCAACGATCATGAATGGTCCTCATTGCATGGTGTTGTTGCCTCTTCCTTGGTGAAGATAATCCCACGTCTAGTCCATGCTTCCCACTACAATCATAACAAAATCATAGAGTAGTATGCAATGTGCAACATATAGCTTTTAAGTACCTTGTTTTGTCAGTGGTTACACTTAGTTAGGTTGTGATTATGGTGGATTGATTCCTTTGATAGTGTTAGTGGGAAGATTGAAAAATAGGGTAAAATGGATAAATGGTCCATTAAATTCTGAAAAGTTCAAGCACAATGAAATGCTTAAAGAGGGTTTAAGAATTCACAATAATAAAAAGAGGGTTTCACTGCAAAATGTTGTAAAGATGCACACAATTGGATGTCATTTATGGGGCATGTAAAAGGATTTGATTGTGAGGATGTCTAAGGATAAAGAACTTAACTAAACCAACTAAAAGATATGCAAGTGGATCCTTCCCAAAGTAGGCACATGTCTTTATTGTCCTTGCATAACTTCAAACCAAGGAGTCCATGGGCCCCATGGATGATTAATGGTTATGAAAAGTTAAATAAAAAAACCCACAAGAAACTACTTAAGAATTTCGACACATCAAACCAAGACATCGAACAAGAACATGAAACCAGCAGTGAGATGAGACATGGAAAGCATAGATGGATGAAAAAGAGAGTGGAATGGAGTTTTCAATTAAGGTCACATGAAGTCCCTTGTGAATTTTGTGGTTAAAATGACCTAATAAAGTCCATCCTTAGTCCAAACCAAAACCAATCACATTCAATGACATTACATTGCCACTCTAGGATCAATCCACCCCCTTGAGACACAAGAGTGCTCCCACAGAACAACCACCATTTCTTATTAAAAAAGAAAAGAGAAGTAGGAGGTAAGAAAGGACCTTAGTTCGAGGGGACCTTCAAGCATGGGTAACATGTATTTATAGTCCCCATGACCAGTGCTTGTAGCCTATTTATTTTGTCTAAGGGATGTGCTTTGAATTCCCATCATTTTTTATAGATTTTCGAATAGGGACCACACCATGCAAAGACTTATTCAACTTCCTATTATTGGTCGACATGGAAAGGTAAGAAATCCATGAAAACACACATACACCCAAGTGAGTAGAAAAGCACAAAGAGTACTAGGTCACCTTGAAGTCACACCCTATTCAAAATTTTAAATCCTTTTCAAATCTAGAAACTACCAAGGTCATAAGTTCATTAAATTTTTATTAATGAAAAAATGACCTCATACTTCTAGAACAAGGAAAACCATACAACTTGTGGGTGGGTTGATGCTGTGGACTCACTGCTTGTTTCATGAAAAAGAAACCATGTTCTAGTTATCAGTAATAAAATTCAAAGCTCGAAGCCAGACACCAACAATTAAATAATCAAATAACACATGCGCACATCAGTAAAACCACACTGTACCTAGTTGGCAATAAGACACGTTATTATTAAAAAAAAAATAAGAAAATCACATCCAAATAAAGGAAAATATGCAAGAAATTGTAAAATCTTTAAGAAAAGATAAATGTACTAACGATGTTGCAAAACAAAAAAAATCTTGAAAAATTAATAATGTAAAAACAAAAAGGTGTAAGATAAAGAATGTGTAAAACAAAAAGTTGTAAAAATAACAAGGTGGAAAACAAAAACATGTAAAACAAAAAGATCAAAAACTAAGGAGCTACTTATATAATTAGCATGGATGGCCATCTCCCCCATGACTAAGTTGAAAGAAGGAGATCCAAAAGATTGAGCATGGTTGTCCATCTGATGAGGCATTTGTTGCACTAGCTTGCTTAGTTTCATGGAAAGGTTTAACTTGTATGTTCACTAGTTGTTTCTTATTTAGGCTCTTAGGTTTGTAGATCATCATGGCCCCAAAAGAAAAAGTTTTGTAAATTATATAAGGTACTTCCCACAATATCTGGAACTTAGTTTGTTGAGGTATGTGTGTGGGGTTCTAGTAGAGGACCTTATCTCCCAGATAAAATTTGAATTTCCTAATTCTAAGGTCATGGCACTTCTTGTTGAATGCCTTGTGTAACTCATTAGATGATAGGACCACTAATAGGTTTTCATCCAGCAAGTTAAGATTCATTAATTTTTCCTTTTTTGCTAGACTTAAGTTAATGTTAAGGTCACAGGCTATTGAAAGTGTATGAAGCTCGAATTGAATAGGAAGTGTTGGTAATTTTCCATACACCAGCTCATAGGGAGAATAGCCTATAGGAAGTTTCCATGTTGAGTGGTAGGCCCAGAGGGAATCATTAAGTTTTGTGCTCTAGTCCCTCCTATATTTGCTAATAGTTCTCGTTAGGACTTTTGTGATTTCCCTATTTGTAACCTTAGCTTGGCCATTGGCTTAGGGGTGGTAGGGTGTTGTTTGTTTATGTTCAACACCTAAGTGTTGCATGAGTTTTCAAAAGGTAATGCATATAAAGTAGGTTTGATTATCAGAAATTAATGCATGTGGTACACCAAACTTGTTTACAACATTCTGTTATATAAACCAAGCACAATAGAAGATGTACAGTTGGTGGTGGCTATTGCTTCTACCCATTTTGTATAATAGTAAACAACAACTATGATGTATGCCTTTTCATTTGACATAGATGTGATGGGATCCATGAAATCAATGCCCCAAATGTTAAAGGGTTTTAGTGGTTAGATCCAATATTGAGGTCTCTCCATTCGAGGAGTCATTCCACCATCTCATTGGTAGCATTCACAAGAGTGAAAAAATTGGTGAGCATCCCTAAAGATTGTTGGCCAATAATAATCTACCATTAGGATTTTAATGGGCATTCGTATTTTAGCATAGTGGCCCCCACAAGGACCTTCATGAGCATCTTGGAGAATGCATAATTAATTATCATCAAGGACACACCAATGAACCAAGCCATCAACATACACCTTGTAGAGGTGTTCATTCATCTTCATGAAGAATTTTACCTAGTGAAGAAACTATTATTTCTTTTGATGGTCCAACCCTTGTGACATCTCTTGAGTGAGAAGATAGGTGAGAATGCCATCATACCATTTAGGTTCAGTGAGCAATTGTTCAGTCATAGCTCTAGCAAAGAGAAGTTCATTAGGAAATAGATTAGATCGTGGGATCTTTTCCTCTTTGTTGTCCCATTGCAATCGAGACAAGTGGTCAATGACCACATTCTCAATTTTCTTTTAATCTACCATCGTGAGATCAAATTATTATAAGATCACTAGCCATCGTATGAGATGGGGACTCATTGTTGGCTTGTTCATCAGGAAGTAGATTGCACTATGGTCTGTGTGCACAAACACTTTTTATCCAAGCACATAATGCTTGAACTTTTCTAGTGCAAACACCATTGCCATCAATTCTTTTTTTGTGGTGATGTAGTTTAGTTATGCACCCATAATGCTTTAGCTTACGCATTGGATGTAATATGGACATTCCTTGTTGTCCAACTGTGTAAGCATAGCCCCCAAGGCATAATTTGATGCATTTGTCATAACATGAAATGGTTTAGACCAATCAAGTGCTTGTAGAATTAGAGTTTCTACAAGTTTCACCTTTAGCTATTGGAATGCTTTTTCACATTCCTTGGTCTAGACAAATGGAACATATTTCTTTATTAGTTCAACCAACGATTTTGAGATCTTAGAGAAATTCTTTATGAATCATTAGTAGTAGCTAGTGTGTCCAAGGAATGATTGAACATCATTCACGATTTTTGTTTGACAGGTAATTTCTAAGATGACCCTTATGTTTTTAGGGTCGAACTCAATTCTTGCTTGTGAGATTCAATGTCCCAACATAATGCCCTCTTGGACCATTAGATGACTCTTCTACCAATTAAGTTATAAGTTTGTTTTCACACATCATTTCAGCACTTGCTCAAGGCCATCCAAGGCTTGCTCAAATGTAGCCCCATAGGTAGATAATTCATCCATGAAGACTTCCACCCTGCTACCTATGTGCTATTAAAAAATTCTAAGGAGTAGGCATTGGAATGTAGCAAGGGCATTGCATAGATCAAAAAGAAACTTGCGATATGCAAAGGTCCCCTAGGGACTCATTAATGTTCTTTTGGTCTAGTTCTCTGGCATGATCTGGATTTGGTTATAGCCACTATAACCATCTAAGAAGTTGTAATAGTAATGCCAACATATTGTGTCTAACACCTGATCATTGAATGAAAAGAGAAAATGGTCCTTGAATGTTGCCATATTCAACAATTGAAAATCAATGTAGGCTTGCGACTTTCCATCCTTCTTTGGAAAAATCATGAGTGGACTGACCCACTCACTATTTGCAATGGAATAGATAAACCCTACCTTGAGAAGCTATTTTATTTTCTCCTTGACAATCTACTTCAATTTGGAGCTCAATCACCTTTGTGGCTACCTCTTTGGCTTCATGGTTAGGTCAGTGTAGATACAATGCTAGCATATCCTAGGATCAATCCTTGTGAGTTCAAGATATGATCAAGTAAAGGCCATTGACCATTTTTCAACAACATTCCATGGCATTTATTTATGTTTTGGAGCAAGATTTGCATTGATTATTACCAACTTTCCATTTGTTAAGAATACATACTCCATGCTGGTAGGTAGAATTTTTAATTCAATGGGCTCTTGCTTGAAATTTTTAGGAATTTCCAACTCTCCCCAATAGGTATCATCATTTGCATTATTAGAGAGTTAGTGGTGAACTTGATCTAGTTCATCCATGCCTATAACATAAGCACTCATCAGGCTCTCAATAGGCTCCATGCAAAGTGTGCTACTTTTAGAATTAGTGGTTAGCCACTAATTGTATGCAGAGATGGACACTCATTTCATGGACCCAAGTTTTTGCATGCAGTTGCACCCTATATCACTGTACATAATGCATGGAACTTGCTTCTTCTTGATCTTTCTAAATGCATTCTCCTTAGATATTTCCAAGGAAAAATCTATGATGCCAATTCTTGCATCAATTGTGCTGAGCCATGCCCTTCCCATGATGATTGGAAAGTCCCCTTTATAGTTCTTCACATTGATTACTAAGAAATTAGTAGGATAAGATCACCTATAGATAGTGGTCATAATGTCTTCTACTAGTCCCAATGAAATAGTGATGGAGTGGTTTGCCAATTCTAATTTGATATTGCTCTTCTTGAAAGGGGGTAGGTTCCATGTAGTATACATCTCATGAGAAATTAGGTTGACACTAGAACTTAAATCAAGAAGAGATTTACATGGTTCATTCCTAGTAATCTACAAATAAATAAGAGGACTCCCAAGATCAACTAATTTCTTGGGAAGGTTGCCAGCCTAAATCTAATCAGATACGACATGAGTAAGCATAATAGTATGGATTTGTGATGGGATTTGGTTTGAAGGGAACTTGAAGGAATCTGATACAAAGGAAGATGGAGGAGTAGGGTTGCCAACCACATGTATATGTGAGGGCTTAGGTGAACTGTTGGGGTGGAAAAAGGATCTTTCCCATGTAATATTGTCTGAACCACTCGATTGATGAACTAGTTGTAGATTAATTACCTTGGTAGTGTTGTGTTGTTGTGGTTGGGCAGGAAGTTCACCCTACATAGATGGAGTAGGCTATAGCTATGTTGAGGGTGGAGGAACATGTGCAAGAATAGTAGGAGGATAAGGGTAAAAGGTGGTATCCCTTCTTAAATGTGGAGAATGAGTTTGATAATAGTCAGAAGGGTAGTAGTGAGGTTGGAAAGTAGAAACATGATTGGAAGTGTCACATAGAGACAGGGTTTGCTGAACGTAATACCCATATAGTTCAAGTTTTCTGTAAGGGTATTTCTACCTTGGCGGTGCCAACGCCCATGACTTGGTTGTTGCCACTATTGGTATTGCTTAGACGGTTGCAGTGGAGTTCCACTTGGATAATACTGTTGTTGGCAGAACTGCATGGCATTGGCTTGAGGATAGGAAAATCTTCTGGGTTTTTGCTTTTTTGTTAGTCATGGATTTAGGGCATACACCTCAAACTCCTCTAAGTGTGACACAATAGGACAACATGCCTTACGATGTTCATAATGGTAAATGTCACAACCACTGTCATCATATGAGTCAATTCCCATAACTTCCTCTATTGAAACAATCTTGTCCTTACCTCGTTGATTGACATGTTTAGCTTCCTTGCATCTTCTGCGATCATGATTACTACCTTGTTCTTTAGACTCTTCAGTAATTTTTAGGGCAGCTTGAAATTTGCTATCCATAGAGTCCCATAACTAATCAATCTTAGCCAGAATTTTAGATGTAAATTTTTGAAGCGGCAAGGGTTTCTGATTCACCACCTCATCAAGTGAGGATTCTTCCTCACTATAACAAAATCAAACCCTCCTCTTGCAAATGGAAGGATCGTAGTTATGCTCTTTTGCATTTTTGCATTTCCTCAACTCTTCTTCTTCTTTTGCTACTTGCTTAATCAACTATTGCATTAGATGGGCTCTTAATTCTAAAAATCACCCTTGAGCATAGATGCCAAGAGTTCTCCTTGTTTCTGATTAAAGCCCATCTATGATATGGCAAATTTGTTCTAATTGAGAATAACCATGGCTAAGACATCTATGTAATAAGGAATAGTATTAGCCCATGGCAACATCCAAGGATTCATGTGTCCCTTATTTCCATCCTTGGATTTGCCTCCTCAAGTTGGACACTTGGGAGTATGTTTGATACTTGTCATTGAATAGTTCAAGCATTGTACTCCATCATCTAATAGATTTCGGTTCTAAGGACCAATACTAGTTTTCTACTTCTTTAATAAGTGTCCTAGGGAACAACTTAAGCTTTTGCCACTTATTTTCTGTATTTTGCAAAGCATATGCATCGTGGAAAGCTTGGAGATGGTTCTACAAATCTAAGTTATATTCCCCTTTGAATTGAGGAATATTGTTCATGTCTAGCCTCTTGATCTGACTTTCCTTAATGTGCCTTGTAGGAATTTTTACTACCTTTGTAATGTTGAGCTTACTTCAGGTAGCAAGCAAAGGCTCATCAAGGCCATGATTCTAGTGCCGATGATTCCCTTTGCTATCCCTTCGTTCATGACGATGGATCTCTCTTAAATGCCCATGCCCTAGGTCTTGACTTGCTCAATGGTCCCTTTGATCATCTCAGTCTCGTTGACCACCTCCATCATGATTACATCCCTTGCAGTTCCATTCAAAGTTAGAAGAGAAAGCAGATGACAACAAAGGTGAAGAGGAAGAAGGACTAGCACACTCATGGTGCCTGCTACCTCATCTTTGGTGATCGTGGCCATGATCATGATCTTTTTTCTTATCCGCTTCCCTACCCTAACTTGCCTTCTTGGATCCCCCTTTATTGTTGGATCCATTCTTGCTAGAACTTGGATTATCAATTGTGCACTGTAGGTTCTAGTTTTGACCTCCTTCACTGAAGTTAAAGAGAGGAATTTCACTAAATGGAAAACCCCCAGAGAAGGGTTCTTCACCATCTTTTTGGTATAGTAGGTATGGGGAATCATTGAACCACTTTCCCTTCATTGATTCATAATGTTGTTCTAGCTGTCAATCTTTTAGATGTTGTGCCTCAGTGGGATGATAATCCTTGGCATTACTATCCTGCACAATGTACTCAGCATGAATTCCTTGGAGACCAAATCAGATAAGAGTTTGGTGGAGCATCACAGAAATGGATTGATCAGGTAGTAACATGATGTTGCTCTCCTTTTCATGTCACTATAGCAGTTCATCCTAGTGTAGGATGAAGGTGAAACTAGGTACATACTCATCAAGATGAGCATATACCACTCTGTATTATTGGGACACCTATTGATGTAATTTGTCAAACTTGGGTGGAGAATCACTCTTGTGAAAAGAAGAAATCTTGTGTTAGAAAATAAAAACATAGTGTGCTTTTGTAAGAAATTTTTATAGTTATTTTAAAGTATGATATGACTCTAGGGTTTGTCCCAATGATTTTGAATAATTTTCTCTAAATCCTAGATAGGACATGTAACAACTAAAAGATCCCTGGTAACAGTGCCAATGATGAGCGACGAGGTATCCGTACACCCAACCATATGAATTACAAGTGTTCATGCATGATCTGGTTAAATTTTGTAGACCTTAAGTTCCTAAGTACATTGGTTCCAAGATGTAAAATCTAATTTTGATAATTGTTGTCTTCTCAACTACACTTGTGGAGCTTAATTATATGATTAAGTGTAATTAGGGCATATTGATGAGTGTCAAAGTGTCACATCCATGGGCCCTCATGGACATAGCCTCATTAATGGACCCTCATGGATGCAGCCTCATCAATGGACCCTCATTTACATGGTGTTGCTTCGTTAATAGGGCCATGTTGATGTAGTGTTTACTACGTTGACAGGGCCTCATCGATGTAACCTTAGAGTAAAAACTATAAATATGAGCTCCCAATCATGTTTATGGCATCAAATTTATAGTAGTAAGAAAGCTCTTGGAGTTTTTACATTTGAAAGCTAGAATATTTTTCTCGAGTGCCCATAGCAAGAGTCATTTAGTGTGTAGATCTTTATTCGATCATTGTTGTACCTAAGCACGATAGTATGTACAGCTATAAAGATGAGCTTCTTAATAAACCTTGCAACATTCTAGATAGTTTTTATATTTACTCATGCATTTAATGCTTTTAGTTATTTATTTAATGTTTTCTAGTAATGAAGCTAATTAAGTAAGATAAGCTAGATAGATTAAATACATAAGTATGACCACTTCGAGTATAGTACATATTCACTTGGTAATCTCAACAACATTGTTGCTTGGTGTGCCTAGTAGCGTAGCACTTGGAAGCTCAATAGTGAATACATGGGTTCAAGACGTGTATGGAAAGTGGGATCAAATGCTTATGTTAGGACTAGCTAGAAACTAGTTAATTAGTTCAATATTCTTTTGACCAAACAATTTACTTCATCTCTCTCTTTAAGCACCAAAGAACCTAAAACATAAAATGATAAAAATCATATGCCTTGATTACACTTAACCATACTATTGAGCTTCACAAGTGTAATTGGAAAGACAACGAATGACCTTAGGGTAAGGTTCACTACCTAGAATACTAGTGCATTAGAAACTATAGAGTCTATGAAACTTGACTGAATTGTGCGTGAATGCTTTGTGATTCGTATGGTTGGGCATAGGGGTACCTTCAATTACTCATCATTGGCACTATTGTTGGGAACTTTTTTTGTTGAAACATGCACTATCTAGGATTAGTGAACATTATTAATATCATTGCACGAACTCAAGATCAACATTACTTTTACGTGACATATAATTACAAAAGCACACTAATTATTTTATTTATTGAAAAATGTGTTCTTCTCATGAATGTGAAGATGTTAAACCACTAGTTCCATAGGAGTGCAAAGTGATATATACTCATCACAATGAGTATGTATTGGGCTTCACCTTCATCCTATAGCAGGAGGAGTAGCTGCGATGGTGTGACATGAAGGGCAACATCATAATGCCCCTTGATCAACTTGTTCCTGGGATGCTATTTCAAATCTTGAAGAAGTTAGGCTAATCAAATTTTCAAGAGGAATACGTTGTGAATGGTTATGACACTCGGGACTACTATCCCACTAAAACATAATGCAAGAAAGATCAACCCCAATAGAAGAACCATGAGTTTGTGAAGGGGAAACACTTCACTAATCCTTTGTTCCTATTAAATCAAATTGACAATGAGGATCCTTCCTTTGGGGGTTCTCAACATGAAGATTCTCCACCCTCTGTTATTGGTGATGAGGGTGTGGCCTTGAACCTACAATCCACTATTAATAAACTAGGTTTAAGAAAAAGTGACATGAACCTGCTATCCACCCCTTGTTATTGATGATGAACCTCTACTAGTAACTCAAAGCATGCTTAACATTGCAAAGGTAGTAAAGATACCAACCAAGCATGTGAAAGATAGTCGGATTAAGTGCTTAGACATGAATAATATCCTAAGATTTGAGGAGGGATACAACTCTGATTCGTAGACACATGTACAAGCTTTCCATGATGCTTGTGCCTTACAAAACATTGAAAATGATTAGCAAAAACTTAAGCTATTTTCCAGGACACTCATCAAAGAGGCTAAAATTTTGTATTTATCGTTAGAGTAGGAATCCATTCGCAGATGAAGTACAATTCTTGAATTATTCAATGATAAATACTAGACATACTTCTAAGTATCAAACTTGAGAAGACAAATCCAAGGCTGGAAATAGGGAATACATGAACCCTTGGATGTCACCATGGAAAAATACTACTCTTACATTGATGCCCTGGCCATAGTTATTCTCAAAGGGAATAACTCTGCCACATCATAGATGGGCTGAGAGAAAAAACTAGAAAAACTCTTAGAGTTTATGCCCAAGGGAGATTATTTGAACTAAGAGCTCATTAGATACAAAGGCTGATAGAAAAGGTTGCAAAAGAAGAAGGTGAGTTACCAAAAAGTAATCTATAGAAGAATATGATAGGGACCCTTCCATCAAAAAAAGAGAGGTCCAATTTTGTGATGCGGAGGAGTCACCACTCAATGAATTAGTGAACAAAAAGACCATGCCCATCCAAAAATCTATTTCTAACATTTTGGCGAAGGTTGATAAATTATGGGACTCTTTGGATGAAAAATTCCAAACTACTATGAAGGTTGCTGAAGAATCCAAAGAGCAAAATAGTGATTGTAACCGTAGGAGATAGAAGGAAGTTGAATGTGCCTACTAGAGAGGTAAGGACAAAGTTGTTGCAGTAGAAGAAGTTGTGGAGAAAAACTCTAATGATGACATTGGTTGTGACATATGTCAGTATGAACATCCTCAGGGATGTTACCCTGTGGTTTCACACTTACAAGAGTCTAGGGTGTACGTGTTGAATCCTTGACTAGCATGGAGGTAAGCACCTAGATGATTGCCTTGTCCTCAAGGCAATCGAAGGCAGTTCCACCAACAAAAACAAGCTTACTACCCAAGTGGAGCTCCACCACAACCATATGAATAATATCAATAGTTGCACCACCCACAATCATGGGGAATGCCACCACTAAGACAACAGTACCTTTATAGGCAACTAGATCCATATAGGTACTATGTTCAGCAACCCATTTCTCCAAGAAGTTCTGTAAGCCATGCCTCATTTCAACATCACTATTACCCTCCAAAGTACCATGAACTCATTCACCATATACTTGAGGAAAACATCCATAACCATACCATCCTCTACATTTGTTTGCACACATCCCTCCACCCTCAACCCATTTACCTCCTGTTTTGTCCATGTAAGAAAAAATTCCTCCACAACTATAGCAACAAAATGTTATGAGGGCTATACATTCACAATCAGTTCTCTAACCAAGTGGTTCACAAAATTGATCTAGAAAAAAAATCATTTTTTTGGACCCAACAATCCTCCCAAACCCTTATAACCTAATACAACTAGTTGTCCTTATATCTCTAGCAGCCTCATCTTCTGCATTAAACACATTAAAGTGCCCTTCAAACCAAATGCTACCTTGGATTTAGACTATGATGTGAACTGATGTTATTTCCAATTGGATAAAGGATGACAATTTTCCCATGAAAAGATCTAACCTAGGAAGTCCACTCATTTACTTACAGATCACTGGACATGAGCCATGTAAGGTCCTTCTTGATTTTGGTTCTGGTGTTAATCTCATCTTCCATGACATGTACAAAGCCTGGAACTTGCTACAATTCAAGTAGTGGAGCATTCATTTAGAATTGGTAGATTAATCAATCACTGTTTCCTTGGGACTAGTGGACGAAATTATGGCCACAATTAATGGGTGGTCCTATTCTATTGATTTTTTGGTGATCAAGGTAGAAAAATACAAAGGTGACTTTCCCATCATTATGGGAAGGGCATGGTTAAGCCTGGTTGATGTGCGAATGGGCATCAAGAACCTCTCCTTAGAAATCTCTAAGGAAAATGAATTTGGATGGCTAGAGAAGAAGCATGTTTCATGCATTGCGTACAATGATAATGTATGTAATTGCATGTAGAAAATATGGTCTATCAAAACTATAGTTCTCAAAACATGCAATTAGTATGCACAAGAAACAAATATTCAAAGGTTCCTATGCAGTAGCCATAAAACAAGAGGGCACCTAGTGGCTAATAGTTGACTCTAATAACAACACATTATGCATGGAACCAACTGAGAGCCAAACATGTGCTTATATCAAAGGTATATATCAACTCAAGTAAGTTCAT
This sequence comes from Gnetum montanum, assembly GCA_015680685.1. Lineage (NCBI taxonomy): Eukaryota > Viridiplantae > Streptophyta > Gnetopsida > Gnetales > Gnetaceae > Gnetum > Gnetum montanum. Next base: position 885,581 of record MNCI01017692.1, read on the forward strand.
CACCAACTCTTTGATAATGAAAAATGATGATACTTGTTGGGGAGAGCTGGAAGTCCCTACTAATTTCAAATAGTAGCCCCTAGAGTTAAAAACTCTACTAGTAGGCATGGAGTATGTGTTTTTAAACAATGGAAAACTGGGCATAATTAATACAAATGTTGCTCATAAAAAAAAAGATAAGCTATTGCATGTTGTTAATAAATGGCCAACAACCTTTGCTTGATCATATCCTAAGTTGACAGGAACCAATCCAAGGATATGCCAACATCACATCTACATCGACTTGACCATGAAACTGAGAAGGCAACTGAATCCCAAATTGAAATAGATCATCAAGGAGGAAATAGAAAGGTGCCAAATCCATTGCAAATAGTGAGTGGGTTAGCCCACTTGTAATTTTTCCAAGAAAAGATGGCAAGTGGTAGGTCTACATTGATTTTAGTCTGTTGAACATGGCAACATTTAAAGTCAGTTTCCATTGCCATTTGTGAACTAAGTGTTAGATACTATCTTTGGGCATTGCTATTATAGCTTCTTAGATAATTATGGTGGCTATAACCAAATCCAAATTACGTTAGAGGATTAGGCCAAGATAACATTCATGAGTCCTTTGGGGACTTTTACATATTGTAAGATTCCATTTGGTCTGTGCAATTCCCCTATAGCATTTTAATGTTTGGTCCTTAGTATTTTCCAATAGCAGATAGGTAGTAGGGTAGAAATCTTTATGGATGACTTCTCTACCTATGGGGCTACATTTGAGTAAGCCCTAGACTGCCTTGAGTAAGTAATGAAGAGATATGTTGATACAAACCTTAGGCTTAATTGGTAGAGAAGCCATTTATTGGTCTAGAAAGGCATAGTACTAAGGCACAAAATTACTTAGGAAGGGATTGAGGTAGACCCAGAAAGAATAAGGGTTATCTAAGGAATCACACACTAACCAGAGATAGCTAGAGATGTTTGATCATTCCTTGGACATATTAGCTACTACTAAAAATTCATAGAGAATTTCTCTAAGATCACAAAGTTGTTGGTCGAGCTTACAAAGAAAGATGCTCCGTTCATCTAGACCAAGGAGTGTGAACATGCATTCCAACAATTAAAGGAAAATCTTATAGAAACTCCAATTCTACGGGCACCAAACTGGTCTAGACCATTTCACATAATGATGGATGCATATAATTATACTTTGGGAGTTGTGCTTACATAGTTGGGTAATAAAAAAACATCCATATTACATCCACTGCATGAGCCAAAGCATTGTGGGTGTATATCTAAATTACACAATAACAGAGAAAAATTAATGGCAGTGGTGTATGCTCTTAAAACATTTAAGCACTATGTGCTTGGTTATAAAGTGTTTGTGCACACAAACCACAGTGCCATCCACTTTCTAATGAATAACCTGATAATGAACTTTCATATCATATAGTGGCTCGTGATCTTACAGGAATTTGATCTCATGATGGTAGATCAAAAAGGATCTGGGAATGTGGTGACTGACCACCTCTCTCAGTTAAGATGGGATAACAAAGAGGAGGAGAGCCTACTCTCTGATCAATTTCCAGATGAACTTCTTTTTATAGGAGAAATAAATGACCAAGTGCTCATAGAAACAAAATGGTACGATGACATCCTCACTTACCTTCTCACTCAGGAGATGCCACAAGACCTAGAATTTAGGAAGAAACAACAATGTCTTCATTAGGCAAAGTACTTCATGGAAATCAATAGACACCTTTACAAGGTGTGTGCTGATGGCCTAGTTTGTTGGTGTGTCCTTGATGTAGATCAATTGCATGTTCTCTAGGATGCTCACAAAGGCACTTGCTGAGGCCACTATGCAGGGAGGCACATGGCCATAAAAATCCTGATGGTAGGATACTATTGGCCTAAAATCTTCAGGGATGCCCACCAATTTTTTTGATCTTATGGACATTGTTAAAGAGATGGTGGAATGATCGCATGCATGGAGGATCCTCAATAGTGGATTTGGTCACTTAAGCCCTTTGACATATGGGGCATAGACTTCATGGGTCCCATCACAACCATGTCCAATGGAAAGGCATATATCATCATAGTAATCGACTATTGCACCAAATGGGTAGAAGCAGTAGTCGTCACCAATTGTACATCATCCACTATTGCTAGATTTGTACAACAAAACATTGTCAATAGGTTTGGGGGTGCCACATGCACTAATTTTTGACAATGGAACTCACTTCACAAGTGCCACTTTTAAAAAGTTGATGCAACACTTGGTGGTTGAATATAAATTAACAACACCTTATCACCCCCAAGCCAATGGTCAAGCAGAGGTAACCAACAGGGAGATCACAAAGATCCTAATAAAGATTATAAGCAAATATAGGAAATATTGGAGCACAAAACTCAATGATGCCCTATGGGCCTACCACTTAACATGAAAACTTCCTATTGGCTACTCTCCGTATGAGTTGGTGTACAAGAAACTTCCAATGCTCCCAATCCAATCCAAGCTTTGTACACTCTCAATAGCTTGTGAACTAAAGCTTGACCTAAGCCTAGCATGAAAAGAAAGATTGATCAACCTCAATGTGCTAGATGAAAATCGATTAGTGGCCTTGTCTTTGTATAAAGTACACAAGGCATTCAACAAGCAACAACATGACCTGAGAATATTGAAAATAGAATTCCAACTAGGAGATAACATTTTCTATTGGAACCCCACACATGTACCATAGAAAACTAAGTTTCAAACATTATGGAAGGGACCTTATATAATTGTTAAAACCTTTCCCTTTGGGGCCATGACCATATACAAGCCTGAGAGCCCAAATAAAAGGTAGCTGGTCAACATCTAACAAGCAAAGCTTTTCCATGATCCCAAGTAAGCTAGTGCAACAAATACCCCAATGGATGGACAACAATACTCAATTTTTTGGATCTCCTCCTTCCAACTCATTCATGGGGGAGATGGCCATCTTTGCTAAATCATCCACATGGCTCCTCAGTTTTTCTATTTTTTGTTTTTCACATTTTTGATTTTGCAAGTTATTTATTTTACAACATTTTGATTTTCAAAATTTTTGATATTTTTACACCATTTTTTATTTTAAACCATCATTAGTACGTTTGAATCTTTCTTGAATAATTTAAACTTTCTTATATATTTTACTTTGTTTGAGTGTAATCTTTAAATTTTTGCTAATAAAAGTGCTTTATTGCCAATAGGACACAGTGGTGATGTGGTTGCTACTAATGGTGGTTTATGCTTTATGTTTGGTTTGCTAATGTTTAGTTTCTATTTTTAAATTTTTGTACCAATGACTCAGTCATGGTTTCTTTTTCATGGAACAGGCAACAAGTCCATGACATCCACTCATTCACAAACTCTATGGTTTTCCTTGTTTTGGAATATTGAGTCCCCTTTTTATTAAATCAACTCTTAATAAATTTGTAACCTTGGTAGTTTCCAGAATTGGGAAGGATACAAAGTTTTGTATAGGGTGTGACTTCAAGGGGACTCAATACTCTTCGTACTCTTCTACTTACTTGGGTGCTTGAGTATTCTTCATTGACTTCTTACCGTTCCATGCTCCAATGACATGAAGTCAAATAAAGTCTTTGCATGGTGTGGTTTTCATCCAAGAAGAAAAAGAAAAAACAAAAACAAAATCAAAATATCAAAAAAAAAAGAGAAAATAAAAAAACATGGTGGGAATTCAAAGCACACTTAGACAGATAAATGGGCTATAAGCACTAGTTATGGGACTAGAAAGACATGCACCCATGCCTGAAGGTCCCCTCTAACTATGGCCCTATCTCACTTCCTACTTCTTTTTTCTTTTCTTTATGGAATAGTGGTTGTTTTATGGGAGCACTCTTGTGTCTTGAGGAGGTGGATCAATATTGGGGTGATGATGCGAAGTCACTGAAAGAGGTTGGTTTTGGTTTGGACTAAGGATGGATCTTCTTCGATCATTTTAAACATGAACTCCACTAGGGACTTATTATGACCTTAGTTTAAAATTCCATTCCACCTTCTATATCATCCATCTATGCTAATCATAATTCACCTCATTGCCAATGTCCTTGTCTTGGTCTGATGTATTTGAAAGCTTAGGTAGAATCTTCCAAGTTTTGGTCCTTAACTTCCGTTGACCATTAATCACCTATGGGGCCCACAAACTTCTTAGGTTGAGGTTATGCAAGGGCAAAAAAGGCATGTGCCTGCTATGGGGAGGATCCACTTGCACATATCTTGGTGGGATTTGTTAAGTGCCTTATCCTTAGGCATTTTTGTAATTTGAATCTTTTGTACATCCAACTTCTACATCACACCACATGTTCCTTTACAGATTTTATTCATTAAACATATTCTCCATCAAATTTTTCAATTTTTGAGCTTTCAAAGATGATTTTATCATATTCTTGGATTTTTTGGGATTCCATGGACCCCAATTTCATTGAAAAATTTATTATATTTTTTGAGATATTGATGTTTAAAAATTTTGGTTGATGTGGGGCCCCATTGACAAAGTTGACCCATATATGAGGCCCCATATATGGGGCCCTATCAACATAAGAAAAAAATAGTATAAATAGGCACAACCTTAGAAAATTTTATATTTTCTCATAAATGCCAAAGGATTTTTTTAAATTTTCAAAGCCTAGAACCTTCTAGAGCCCATAACTTATAAACCGTTTATCCAAATCACTCTATTCTTCGACCTTGTAGCTACCGGAGGTTAGCTCTTCATCGTGGGGGTCACAAACATACCATTTTTGATAGAAATTTTTTTGTAATTTTTTGTAGCTCCCACAAAGGTTTAACTAAAAAATCAACCATTAAACACCAAATTACAAGAGTTAAACCTTTCCAATGAGCTCCAGTGACATTTATAATGAATAATTAATAAAACAATCAATCTACCATGATCCAACCTTAGCCAAAGTGTAACTAACTAATGAGAAAAGGTATCCAAAAATGCAAAGTTACACATTATATCTACTAATCCATGGATGTGTTGTGACTGCAAATGACATGAAAAGGAAAGAACACACAAGAAGCAAGACCATCCCAACTAAGGGAGAAACAACCTAGAATGGGAAGAGGCCAAGAATATCCCCAAGAAGAACTACTCGCAGCCCATGCCACAAGTCCTCTTAGGGAAGAGGTAGAGGTGTAATCTATTAGACAGATTCCAGAACTGGCAGTAGCAAAAAAACACTTCCATCAAGATGATGCACCAACACAACTAGAAAATCTTGAGGTGACCTTAATAGAGGTTTGCCTAAATTAGATTAAATCAAGGGAGGTCCAAAAATTTGTGCTTTAGGAGTTAAATCTTGGCCCTTTCCTAGAGCATGCACCAAGAGAAGCACAGGACTAGCTAAAGGCCTCTCCCATGTGGTGAATCATCACTTCCATCAAGGAGTGGTACATGGGAGAAACATTCTTATTCTGGAACAACATGTAACCTAGAGAAACGGTGAAAATCAAGGACATCTCAGTGTCCTACTTGATGCAGGCCATTGCTATAGCACTTGGGTTGGTCGAAATAGGAACAAATCTTATTGAAATCCTAAGGTAGGTAGATTTGAGCATCAAGAAAGAATGGGTTCAATAGTGTTATGGTGTTGAATGCAAGGAGTTTTACATGCTCACACTGGTAGAGAGTATCCATTACAAGATTGCGACCTTCCACCTCATTCCCACAATGAGGCTAAGTAAAATCACTACCTTCTCTGCTTGAGCATGTGTTTCTCTAAGTGGTAGATTCCTAGTTAATCTTCTATAGCTGATCTATTTGAAGATGGAGAAGTGATTTAAAGAAAATGAATGCAGAAGGAAGGCATTCCCCTTCCTATGCCTCATCAGGAAACTTTATCAAAGGGGATGGATAGTCCATTACACTAATGACATAGTCAAAACTGTTCTAGCTGCCAACTAGGTAGAAATGATGAAGGATAAGATGCCTACCACAACTATCCAAGAAGAGGAGCAATGACCACCACTTCCACCTACCACTTAGAAAAAAGTACCAAACATCGTTGTAATTGCCAAACGATTGCAAGAATATAGAGAATGGCTCTTGAGTGAACAAGAGCAACAAGCATGCATGAGTGGTGGTGACCCATACATATACAAACTAGCCATGAGTCACCTTAATGAGGTGGCCTAAACAATCAACTTGATGGATGAGGATGGATCCATTTTCTCAGCCTAAAGAACATAGCTACCCATGAGCTTAAATTTGAGCATCTGAGAGGTCACAGTATCTCTTGTAGAACAACAAACACTTCCAGAAATCTATGGGAATGTTGCAACCTACTTAGTGCACTTGGAGGAGGGTGAGGGGGTAACAATTTTGGTAATGCAACTCCAAGGGTAGGAAACAATGGCAAAAGTGATTGTTGGCAGGATTGCCAAAATGCTCAACACACCTACGACATCTGAACTAGATGTCACTACACTCAAAGATGTGTAGAAGTTCGTAGAAACTATAAATGGTAGAATAAGTATAGCATAGCATGAGGAACTACTGAACCAACTAGTGGGAACCAGGCAACTACTTTCGAATGTCTTTGACCTTTTAGACAACATCACTGTAACCCAGTCAAAGTTGCTGGAGGCAAGGGGAAAAAATATCATATTGGAAGGACAACTTGAAACAACCAAGGAGCAAAACAAATACTTAGCTATGGAAGTTGTTGAGTTAAGAGCCTAGATTGTTAATCCTGCATTTCTCAACCTGGCACTAATAAGAGATGAAGCTATGGAACAAATTTAGTCTAAGCTCAAAGGGGTTGAGGGTGGAATGGAGACGACAGTGTTCTACAGATTCTTAGCAGAGGCCACACAACATAAAATTCAAAAGTTCTTAGATTAAACTCACTAGGAGAATGGTTAGTTAACCATAGAAAATCATCGCCTATGGAATGTCAATGCACATAAGCAATAGTTAACTAATTTCATCCATCAACAGTAGGAGCAACTAGCTAGAGAAAACACAGAATTAAGGAGATTTGCAATAGAAAATAGGAATCTCTTCATGGAGGAGGTGCACGCCCTTTGCCAGAAAACTGCAATTGAGGTAGCCACCTGGATATCTAAAGTTCTCTAATTTGAGAAAATTAAAGGTCATTACAGAGAGCAGGTTGGTCTACAGAAGGAAGTAAATGAAAAGCATATCCAATTGGTGAAGGCAAAAGCAAATGAAGTCCTCTAGCAACTCCAACAAGGTAGAGAAGTTTGGCAACCCATCGTTGATGGGATAGATGCCTACAATAAGGTAGAAATCTACACAAAGGAGTTGTAGATCAAAGAAATGATGGAGTACATGGAGTTTTCCAATCTTCATTATGCAAATTTGGTCATGTTGATTGTTGGATGATTGTGGTTTGAATTAGAGAAAAAGATGGCTAACTTGTACTTGTTGTACAATGTCGAGTTCAAGCACCACAAGGACACTAAGGACAAGCTTGCAGTGGCTAACATTGAACTCAAAGTTCTCAAGGAACACTTCACAAATCAACGATTAACTATTAAGAACTTGACCAATAGGATGAACAACTACCAGAAGATGCAGAATATAGTAAGGACATTTGACATTGAACGTGAACAATTTGCTGCCTAGTTCGTTAATGTAAAGAAGATGTTTTAAATCATGCCTTGTCTGTGCGATGTCCCCATTCCAGCCCATATTGGTGATGTCATGTGGACTGTGAATGATCCCTGGAGCAACAAGGAGAAGATGAAGGCATTGCTTGATGCCTTTCACCTTCCACTAGAGGCCAATTAGTTGGTTAAATTAAATTAGTTATTAAATTACTTCATCTCTCTCTTTAAGCACTAAAAAACCTAAAACATAAAATGATAAAAATCATATGCCTCGATTACACTTAACCATACCATTGAGCTTCACATGTGTAATTGGGAAGACAATGAACAACCTTAGGGCAAGATTCACTGCTTAGAAGACTAGTGCACCATAGACTATAGAGTTCACAAAATTCGATTGGATCGTGCGTGAATGCTTTGTGATTTGTATGGTTGGGGGTAGGGGTATCTTCAACCGCTTATCACATATGATTTTTATTATTTTATCTTTTATTTGTCTACAATTAATAACAAGTTGAAACTTAATTTATGAACCACTTTAAATAATCTAACTGCTGATCAATAACTAACTATCCTAACATAAGTATTTGATCCCACTTTTCGTGCACATCCTGGACATGTATAATGCTACTGGGTTATCAAACGTTAAGTGTTCCTAGGATTACCAAGAGTCATACACATGCTCGAAGTAGGTGTACTTATGTGCTTAATTGATTTCTATTTAATTAAACTAGCTTACTTTAGCTTAATTACTTGGGAGCATCAAAGGAAATTGTATAAAACATTAAATGCATAAATAAAGTATTTAAGCTAGCCAAGGTGCTGTAAGGTTTGATCATATAGCTCATCTTTATTGCTGCATACACTACCATGCCTAGGTACAACGGTGCTCAAATAAAGATCTGTATACTTAATGACTCTTGTTGCAGGCACTTTGGAAAATATTGTAAGTTTAGAGAAAATAAACTGTAAGAGCTCTGCTATTCTATCACAAAAACCATTGAAACCATGTGCCCAGGTAATATGTTTAGGCTAGCACATACCCGCAATATTGGATATCTAACATCACATCTTGGGGTCCGATATCGAATACTGACATCGTAGCTTTGATATCAGGTACCCAATATTGAAGCACTACAAAATATGATTTATCATATGTGAATCTTATAAATATTTGGGAGTTAAATTTGCAAGTACTTATATTTGGAATACTCGTATTGGTTAAAGGATTTCAAGTGGCATGTGAGCTCTATTTTCTCCAAGAAATAATTGTAGCAAGACATAAATTTTAGCATGGGAGATTAAAAGGAAACTTTTTCATAATCTTGTCCAACCTGTATTATTACATAGGTGTGTTGCATGTGGATCTTCTTATTCTATACATAATTAGAAACAATTAGAGCATGTTCAAAAATAGTTTCTTATATGTGAATTTCAACTGAAAATGCAAACTTCTTATGATATCTTACTTTTAGAAGTAAATTTTCTTTCTCTTGAAGTTGAAGCCCTTTGTTAATTTATTGTTTATACTTAGAAGTTAAGTCACACGAAGAAAGTCAGTTATTCTAAAGAGATAATGAATGCTACACAAGAAAATGAATGGCTGCATCAATGAAAATTATAACTTAGTTATGGAATATTGTAATAGAGGATCTTCCTTTAAACAAAAGGCTCTTCTAGAAGACTATAAAAGAAAAAGTCTTGGCTAAAGTTTGGTTAAACATATTAGGAAAAATCATTTTGATTTATATTTTGTTAGAAGAGGTTTGTTATCTAGTACTCAAAAGTATAATTCTCAACTATTCTTATTTATTTAAGAAATCAAATTACTAGAGAAAGAATGAGCTCTCATCATCTTCTTATTGAGATAGGTTGGTAGATCAATTTACAAAGGGAAAAGTGTATTTGTAGACTATGCAACCGAAGCATAGACGATGAAGAACGTACCTTTTCATTTTGCCCATCTTTGGCTCACATTTAAATGAATTATACTATTAGTTATAATCTGTTGATTGTTTTCTTTCAAATTCACCCTATTTGCTTGGCATTACATCAAGGATATTTTCAACTTTCTTTAGAAATATGCTAAGGCTTTGTAACTATCCAATAAATCCTTTGTAATTTCCTTGATGCAATAAAAATTTCTAGTTTCCAGTATTAGTTCATTATTATGTATCAATTAGCATTGTAAGTCTATTTAGGTAGGTGTCATGAGGTTAGATAAGTGGATGGGTGTGGGGTACATGTTACTTGTGATTTATGAAATTGAAGCTTTATTACATCTGTTGGATGTAGCCACTTGAAGAGGTTAGGATTTTGCTTATCTACCAACATTCCTAGGACCTCGCTTAGTGGAATAAGCACTATGGCTCTAGAAGCTTTATCACCTTTCAAGGCCCATAGGATCTATTCAACAAATATTACATTTTAATGAAAAATAAATTTAGAATTTTTTTAAGCAAGACAATTGAAGGCTAGTAGCATAACCCATACCCATACATCAGGGTATATGGTCATTCCTTCACACACACTATTGGGAAGGCAGCCCCTATAACGTACCTCTCGCTAAGCTAAACGTAGCTTACTAATTTACTTATAGTTAAAAATGTAATCATTGATGTTTAAGTATTTTTGAATACCTTTCAAGATGTCACTAACTCACTTGAATCATTGAGGTGAAAGAACCATACCCTAAACATTACGCATGTCTTAAATTTATTCACTAGATCACTCCAGCTGAATCTAGAACATATGGATTTCTATTTCATATGGCATACAAAATGGAGGATTGAAAAATCTATCAAACATGTGGATTCATATTTCATATGGCATATGAAATGGCATGAATAGGCATGATAGATATATCTAACATATTTTGGTATGGCATGGCTCTGCAAACTGACCTTCCCTAGGAAGAGTGAGTATTTTCCTTAGGTAGGGAAATGATCTTACTCTAAGCTCCATGAACTGGTACATTGAGTTAGTGTAGAAAATGGGTTTTTCTTGGTTCCCCCTTCCCTTCCTTACAGGGGCTTCACCCTTCATGAAACATAAAATTACTCCACTACTATCACACAAACGAAAATGATCCTACCATAAAGCTACTGACCACCTAACATGAGATTCAAGGTCTATCAAAGCCAATCCACAATAAAGCATTTTTTGGCAAACATCTAGAAGAGATCTAAATGAGGAGATAGTGGATTTGCATTAGTCAACATTGGTATAAAAGAGACCTAAGCGAGGAGATAGTAGGGTTTGGTATTAATTGTAATATAGGTATACCCAAAGATATATTCAATTAGAATTTTATAACTCAACATTATCCACCCAAATTTAACCCATGAATTGAAGCTTTCAAATCAAGATTCTTTACCACTAGGCTAATACCCCATTGTTGTTTTATCTTAGTAGTATCAAAAAATATGTATAAATAGTAATGGCCAAAGCAAGGTACAAAATGATCTCTAGGTATGAATTGGACAATTATGACACATGTTTAAGGATTAATTGGCCTTAGAACATTTTATTGAATTTTTATAAAAATGTTTTAACAAGTTATAATGGCATTTTAAACCTATTTAATGATTTAAGATAACATTTTGACATCTAAGGCTATTTTCCTAACATTTTAAGTAACATTTTTTAATTTTTGACACTTTTTTGGACCTTTGGGTGACTAAAACATAAGTTTTCCATTATTCTTTGTAATGAAACAAACAAAAAATGGCCCTTAACGCTTGATCGTGACCTATATTGTGACTTGTGCCTCAATCACAATAGCTATTACTAATGCATTAGAGGTCACAATGGGATCATAATTGATGAGTGGTGAGGTACCCCTACACTCAACCATACGAAACAAGTGTAGCACGCGCGATCCAGTCGAACTCCGTAGACTAAATGCCTAAACGCTGCAAGGAACACTTAGGGTTAATTAGTCGTTGTCTTCCCAGACTTACTTCTTGTTGTCACAGTGTATGGTTAAGTAAGTCCGAGGTATATGATTTTTTTGGTCTTTTACAATTTATCTCCTATGCTAAACGGTGAAGGTTTGAGAGACTAAAAATAATTCTAACTACAGTGCTAAGTCCTAGCATCAGCATCCGTTCCCACTTGTCGTACACACCCTGAACTGTGCAACTGTGGCTACCAAACGCTAATCGTTACTGGGATTACCACACGTAACGCACGTGCTCGAAGCGGTCGTACTGAGGCACCTAACTAGCCTAAGTGTGACAAGTAGCCGATTCCTTGACTAGCCGTACACATCCGTAGATGCTCGTAATCAAGTCGTACTTGTCCCACATTCTANAGGTACAAAGCTGCTCGAATAAAGAACCGTTCACTTGGGGGACTCCTACTGCGGGCACATGGAAAATATTCTATCTCTGGGGTGATCAATTCGCCAGAACTTTGCTACTTAGCCTATATTATTGGAAATGAGGGGAGTGCCGCCTCTTATTTATAGATTTGGCGGCAGATCGCGATATCGCGTACGCGATATCGCAGGGAACGACGCGATATCACAAGGGATGCGATATCGCGGTGGACGCGATATCGCGTATGCAATATCGCAGCCTGTGCAATTCGCATCTCATCATACTCCCATGACTAAATGAAAACTCATCCTCGAGTTCCTTACAATGATATCGGGTAGGTATGGAATTATTGAGGGGAATGGAACTAATGGAATGACATGTGAATGGATCATTATTATAAGACTTGACAAAACTGGTGTTCATGACAACAAGGGTGAATACCTTATTACATTGACATCAGGCCACAGTTGGTAGCTGAGAGAAAAGAGGAGAGAGAAGAGAAGAGAAGAAGAGAGAAGAGGTCTTGTTGCTGCCAACACCTAGATTACGCCTTTTGTTGTCCATCCGTAAGCGTATTATCAATTCTGCTCCTTGCATAGCTGCTTCAGCGCTACTCCATTCCAAGTGCTTCCTCCAGATCCGGTTCATTGTTGTATGATTGCCATCTGCACACACAACATAATCATATATTAGCAAGGGTAATTGAATTATTAAGTAAATAATACCTTGCTTCGGTGTAAACGCATTGGCTAGGTTGTGGTATGGCTGATATGGATATGGGAAGATGTAAATGATGACTACTGAAGGTGTAGGGGTTAGGAAGAAAAACAAAAAAATTTGGGGCTTAGGAGAAAAATCGAAAAATCAGGCCCCGTACCCCCATGACTAATCGCAAACCTCCGGTAGCGTTAGAATGGAGAAAGAAAAGTAGTAAGAAAGATAGGTAAAAAGGGAAAACTATGGCATCAAGGAAATGGATGTCAAGATGGAAATGAACAAAACTAAAATCAATTGCAAAATGTTAAGGAAAAGAAGTTAACTAATGCTCCAAATAGGAATGTCAGTGGGTCCTCCCCAAAGCAGGCTCATGCCCTTAATGCCCTAACGATCCCACATTCAAAGAGTCCGTAGGCTCTGGGAATGTCCTTTGGAACAAGAGTTAAAGTCTTAACCGGAAGAATTTACCAAAAAGAAAACAATGCATCAACCAAAATATATACACTAATGATACAACCGGCAATGAGGTGAACAATGGAGAGAGGGATGGAGAGAAGAGGATGGAATGGAATCCCAAGGACAAGGTGGTGTACAGCCCCTTGTGTGTTTTATGGTTAATGCGACTCGGAAAATCTCATTCCAACTCCGGGCTCAAACCAACCACTTTCAGTGACTTCGCATCAATGCATTCAGTTAAACCATCCACTTGGATAACAAGGATGCATCTTCAAAGAGCTACCACCATTCCGACGAAACAAAGGAGAGAACGGAAAGCGAGAAGGGCCTTAGTTAGAGGGAACACTTTGGTTCCATAACCAGTGCTTGTAGCCCAAAGTTATTCCATCTAAGGGGTGTGCTTTGAATCCTCACTTTGGTTTTTTTTTTGTTTTGTTTTGTGTTTTTATGCATGGGGACCACACCATGCAAAGACTTCTTATTTTTATTATCTCAGCTTCTGGTAATTGGGTAACATCGGAACGGTAAGAAAACTCAAGAAGGAACATCCAAGCACGCAAGAGAATGACCAACACAAAAGCATCAAGTTCCCTTGAAGTCACACCCTTTGCAATCCTTGAGTCCTTCCTTAGTTTGAGAAATACCCAGTCACCGATTCATTAAAGTTCTTATTAAAAGGGAACTGTACATTTCCAAGCCAAGAGAAACCATAGACTTTGGTGGATGGATGGATGAAGTGATCTCATTACTTGCCATATCAAAAGAACATACCTTAGTATCAACAATGTAACCTGAAGGTAAAAACCAAACATTAGCAATTAATGAAAAATAGTTCATACCATCGGTCTGAACACTTATTGGGTGACGAACTTACAGGGTGGATACACACACACACACACACACAAAATAGAAAACGTATAATGATGGTGTAAAACAAAAACTAAAAAGGTTAAAGAAAGTTGTAAAAAAAAATTATAAAAGTTAAAGAAATTTGTAAAACAAAAACACGTAAAACAAAAACGTTGTAAAACAAAAATGTGTAAAACAAAAATTGAAAAAGAACTGAGGGCCCCATATGGTTAGCATAGGTGGCC
>MNCI01017692.1:903324-959555 GCA_015680685.1 Gnetum montanum
ATATCGCAGGGGATGCAATATCACAGCGGACGCGATATCGCGTATGCGATATCGCGGCCTGTGCAATTCGCGTCTCATCAATAATGGAGTTGGAAAATGATGAAAAATGATTATTCTAAAAATAAAACATAGTTTTTGTGTTTTCTCAACCAAGGAGCCTTGAATGTTAGCTTAATTAATGTTCTTGTTGAAAATGTTAGTAAAGGAGTGGAAAAATACTATATGAGTAAGAATTCAATGTTAATGCCAATAATTGATTTTTGAGATTAAAATTGGTTAGTATTATCATACTATCATTTCTAAGACTTCAAAAAATTATTCTAACATTGGAAATTACCCGAAAATAATTCTTGGAGTTGTTGGAACAATAGCAAGTCCTTGCAAAATGCATAAGAAAAAGATGATTATTTGAGAAAGAGAAACTCCCATCACATTTGATGAGTGGCGAGGTACCACTACAATCAACCATATGAAACGAGCATAGCACGTGTGATCCGGTTGAACTTCGCAGACTAAGTGCCTACACGCCCCATGGAACACTTGGGGTTAATCATTCGTTGTCTTCCCAGACTTACTTGTGGTTGTCACGGTGTATGGTTAAGTAAGTCCAAGGTATATGATTTTTATGGTCTTTTATGTTTTATCTCCTATGCTATCGAGGTGAAGGGTTGAGAAACTAAGTACTAATTCTAACTAATGACTAAGTCTAAATTACCTAGTGTCAGCATCCGTTCCCACTTACTGTACACACCCTGAACCGATGCAACCGCAGCTACCAAATGCTAATCGTTGCTAGGATCACCATGCATAACGCACGTGCTTGAAGTGGTCGTATTGCGGCACTTAACTAGGAGGAAAGGGTTGAGAGAATCTAATCTAGCCTAAATGCGATGAGTAGCCGATTCCTTGACTAACGATACACATCTTGGTGCACGACTACCACTGGGATTACCAAGCACAGATCCTGAATACGCCACTGGGTTACCAAGTAGTCACACTAGATGCTCGTAATCAAGTCGTACTCATACCGCGTTGCGATGAGCAGCCGATGGCCCTTGTTAAGGATCCCATGTTTAGTAATGGAAGAATCTAATCAATTCTTCGCTTCTTAGCTCTGTATAAGCTTAGTAGTGGAATTACGATGTTAATTTATTATTGACACTAGATATAAGTAAACAAATTTAGAATCATTGGGCGAATTAACTCTATATAAGAGGATCATGAAACTAATAAAAGTTTTGTAGGAATATTTAGTTGCTTTGGTTTGTGGTTTTAATGCTAGGCATCAATTGACATATTCATGACATGATACACATAATTAAATTGAGTGAGGTGTGCTAACTTTGCATGGTTGTTAGGCGGTGGTGTTGGGAGGTGTTTATTTGTTTTATTTATAAATGCTCATGTGATTGGTTGATTAGTTTATGCTAACAATTTTATGACTAGTTATTACATTGCTTATTATACCAATGGTGTTATGTAAGACATGTACCCCTCTCCAGCCACCCTAGTTTAATGGCACTCATTGATCGATTGATTAAGAATTTCTTGTAGTACTAACCTTACTTAGTCACACATATGCTAATCCCTCTTTTATATAATTGTAGGCATAGATGGAGTTGGTGGATGTGATGCATAGATTTGGAGTTTTAGAATCATTTGTTATGAGATTTAAGATGCTATAAGCATGATATGTTATGTTAGATGTTTTAAATGATTTCTAACCAAAATCCTAAGCATATTTGTCAACTAGTCAAAAATTTTATTTGCATCACATTAGATCTAATAAATTAGATGTAGAAGCTCACTATCTACAATATTTGGTGAGGAGGGCCCCAACCACTATTAATCTTTTCATAGAATATCTAATTTTCTACTCAAGAGGGGAGGTTTTCAAGATTGGTTGTAAAGCTGAAAATCCAAAAAGACAACCCCAAAATAGTTAGGCTTTTCTTTTTATTGATTTGTAGTTTCTCCTCTCTATAGTAGAAGATGGATTCTAACTCTCCCAAGAAAGCGCATTTATAGGCTGTGTGAGTTAGTAGCCCTTGAAGATGAGTTACATGTGTTTCTTTTTGTACCACAACTATCCATTTGAGACAACATTATAATGTTACAACTTGTATGATTTATTTTTGCTACCTTCATTGATACTTGGTTAATTTGTACAATGAAATCTTAAAATTGAAAGAGAATTGGTTTTCACTGGTCAAAAAAATAAGTAAGATCAAAACTAGTGTTAAATAATTCTTTGTATGGTAGTTGCCATGGTTGAAATTTTGTGATAATAAATAAGTAAGATCAAAACTAGTGTTAAATAATTCTTTGTATGGTAGTTGCCATGGTTGAAATTTTGTGATAATAATTGGTTGAAGTATTACATACCATCAATAATTCCAATGAAAAAAATTCACGTCTTAAATTAACTTTATGGCTGATTATTTATAATTCACGTCTTAAATTAACTTTATGGCTGATTATTTATTTTTCATGACAAAGCCAAAGCTAAGCATTAGCAACACTTGTCTATAGTAAACATGAACGGAAAAACATGCAAAAGTTAAGCTATAGCTATTACAATAATTAGTATCACGTTACACCAGAAAAAACAAGATGTGAGGCTGCCGAGCAGCCGTGTAGAGGCACGAGTGGTAATAATTAGTATCACCGTACACCAGAGAAATATTATGAGGCTGCTGAGAAGCTGTGAAGAGGCACAAGTAACAAAATGAATTGCGTGATTTCCTTTTGAGGCATACAACCTGGTTGTAAAGCGTTTGCCTTTTTTTTTTGTTCGATTGAACTTTTATGGATTATGGAAGGCTGCCCAGGAAGAGAAGCTAATGTAGTTGAACAGTTTAATTTTCAACTGGTTCATCTTTCTGATCCTTGTCTGTCTGCTCCATTCATTGGATGGAACATGAAGGCATCGTAAGCTGTGACAGATTTCAGAGTTCCAGAAGGTTCTGAACCAAATAAAAAAAATAATGCTTGAACTTGTGACAGTTGCTGTCTGCGGCCAAAGAAAAAAAAAAAACCCCCAAAAACTGGAAATGTTTAATTGGATTCGTTGGACTTCGATAAGAAGTGAATGTGATAGTCATTGGGAAACGAAAGTCCTGGCGTCCTTCGAATCTCTCCTCCTTTCACGGCTATCCATCTGCAATTCGAATGGAACCATATCGTTTGATCAGACGACAACGGGTTGTACATTTTCTCCACCATAATCTGCATCATTAAACTGAAACTGACGGACAGAGAAAAAAAAAAAAAAGTCAAGTTACGTGCCTGAAATTTGTCACAAGTTCGTGCAAGAACAAAGCCAAAGCAAGTTTTGTGAAGTCGGTTCCCACACAGAAACGCATTCCTCCTCCAAATGGTATGAAATGCTTTGCAGGTGCGCTGCCATCCATTTTCTGTAAATTGAAATGCAAACATTGTGCTATTCTATTACCTTCCTGTTTTCAACGAATTGAAGCAATGATTCAGATCAGACCTAACTTGTCATTTGTTTTTTAGGCCTACAGCACTTACTTGCCATCTCCATGGATTGAATTGCAGCGGTTGAGGGTACACATTTGGATCAAGATGAAGAGCAGTTGGGCACACCATGACTGCCCATCCAGCAGGAATTGTGTACCCTGTTATTTTATAAAAAGAAAGTTTCTAGTTAATTATTGAGTTCTATGGTTTGGGCATGCGCAAGAAAGGTTGCGGCATCACTGTTTCGAGAAAAACATGGAACTATTGAAAATGATACTAAAAACTTGCAAATCTAAGATGATAGTGGCGGTTTTTTAAGGGTTGTTGTGTGCTACTTTTTGGCATTTTGCAGAAAAAGGTAAATGTAATGTACCTTTTATATTGATATCCTTCATAGCTTTCCTGAACATGCCTGGAACAATGTTGGCCAGCCTGATTGTTTCATTCACCACCTGCATGGCACAACCCAACCAAATAATCAAATCAGACCAGCTCAACAGTGACCCTGTAACCCCACTTTCTGTAATTTGTCTTCTTCCAAAAAATGGTATGAATCACTCTTTGTTGTTTAAGAGATGATAGAGTAGCGGTTCTTACGCAGGATGTGAATGACATGGCTTTGTAATCCTTCCATGTGAGCTTGGCAACTTTATCTGTCTTACTTGCAAGGATCGCCTCGTGTTCTTTCTGTATTATATTTGCAGTAGTCACAGTAGTGGTCAATGTCAAAAACAAGAAATAAGAAATCAAATTCTGGCGCAGGTGCAGCAGGTTTAGTTTAATTGAATTGACGAATACCTTGAGTTCTTCAAGAGCAGCCGGACTCTCTGTGATGAATCGGAGAGCCAAAGTGAGGGCGAGGGATGTCGTTTCAAAACTAGCAAACAACATCACGAACATCAAATCCAAGGCAATCTCTCTTGTCACCTTTGAGCCTTCTCTGTCCATCTCTGCCATGACAAGGTCAAAAAAATCCTGCTCCCTATCTTTTCTCTGTCCACGACTTCTTCTTCTTCTTCTTTCATCCATTGTTTGATTCAGCACTTTCATTGCATTGCGACGGCCCTTCACATGATTCGCATGATCAAGATCAGCACAGTCCACAAAAATGTTCTTTGAAACCAACAAACTTCATATGTTAAAATAATGCTAATGAATATAATGCAACAGCACAAACAATCTCAGAAACCCATGCCACAGAAACCAATGCCTCGAATTTACTCATGGCTTTTGGTTCAGTAGAGTCGTTAATTACGATCGTTACCTTGAGGCAGGCATGGTAAGCGGTGCCGGGCAAGGCAAGAGGATAGGATATCAATCCCTGTATGAAAGCCTGAAAATTATGCCTCAGAGATGGCTTGGCAAAGTCCTTGTCTGGATCATAGCTCATCAGTTTCTTGGCTGTAAAATCGAAGATAATCTGCACAAAGGAAAAAAACCATTATAACTATATCATATAAGATGGAGAACTAATATAAAAACATAGATAAAACTTTTGGTTAAATCTAAGGAGCTGAGGAATATAATGGAGGATAAGTTACGGCTGCTGTGGCATCCTTGAACTCAACTACTTGGTTATGCCAAGCAAGTGTTCTGCAGGAAATGAAGTCCTGAAACTGGGAGAGCAGATTGTGTCTAAGGTTGTCTGCACCAACAAGAGTAAGAACCATGTTGCGAAGGTGCTTGTACATGTATCCATGTTGGGATCCCACATTCTGGTCTCCGAACACCTTGGTGAAAGTGTCTGGATACCAGCTTTGGAAAAGTCGACCCTCCTGCTGAAATATGAATTGGTTCACGTCAGGGTCTGTTGACACCACCACCGGCCTGCCCACCAAGCTAGTTCTGAACACAGCTCCGTATCTGCACCAAAAAGAAAACCCCAGAATCAATCCAAGGGGTTTTAGTAAAAAATTTCAGTTTCGAAATTGCTTGTTATTATGGGGAGCTCAGCCGGGGTAAGTAGGTGGGCAGGGTTGGTTTAGCATGTATACCTTTTCTTCCTGCTCTGAACAAATGGAGGTACATCAAAACAATGATTTGGAGCAAAGAACTGCAAGGTCTCTCCAATTATAGGCAGTCCCATGCTCCCTGGTGGTAGATTTCTTCTTTCTTTGCTGGCTAGCCATGGAAACAAGCAGTCTCTGCTGCAAAATGTGAGCAAGAACTTGAAGAAAAAACCTCCAGCTGCTGCCAAAACAAGAGCCATAGCTGCAAGATTCCACATTTTGGAAGCAAAGATAAACTAAGCACATACAGCAAATGAGAAGAAGGAATTGAAGGACAGCTACTTGCTACTTGTTGATTTTGAGTTTGGTTGGACTGCTTTTTATACCAAGAAGAAATGCTAAAGTAATCAATGATTAAGGGCTCCACACGTAATTAGCAGAAGCAGAAGCAGCCGGCAGACAGGCAGGCAGTGTGTCGTGTCAACTCTGAGGCCTCAGGCATCGCCATTAAAAAACAGGAAGCAGTAGCAGCAGCAACAATGTTGGTGTGAAAAATTAGGTAACCTCCATAACAGCCCAATACAGGAAGCTCATGGGATGCTTCCTAAACTTGAATACTCAGCAATTTTGAGACTATTTCGGCCGCATGTGCAATTACACTCTGCATTTCATTTGTTATATGTGGGGTTTCAGCTGTCTTGCTGCTGCAACATGGCTTGGGGGGTGTTCATCTCCCCTCATTCTTCCACTTCTGAAGTCAAACCCCACTAAAAAAACACTACTTGATTCAAAGGCATTTTTTGTGAAGAGACCAGACCAGCTCACAACATTTGCTTTTTTTCTAACATGGAATCCCAACCCCTTTTCTGCCATTGTTAGAACTCCTGGTATATTATTGTATGAGCTAAAAGTGTTGCAGAAAGTTGAGACATTCTACAATATAAAATTAAGGCAAAAGCGCCATAATTCATGTAGGCTCCTCTTATGTTTGGTGGAGTGTGAACACTCTGGCATGGCTGCCTTGGTGATTTAGGCTATCCCACTCTCCCAGGTCAAATCATGACATGACTATGACTATCGTCCATCCCAATCTCCTTCAATTCTTTGATGGCCCCCAACACTATATGTAGTAACAGTGTCACCATTGTTTACTTAAATTCTCCTCTTTTTTTCCACCCTTCCTGCATGCTTCTTCGTTGAGCGTTGTCAAATAAGTAAAGGATTTCAGGGCTGCGCCTGGATTGAGAATCTAGAAACAGATGTGCAGAATTCAAATGAAGTAACGTGCTGATTAGTGGAAAGAATTTTGTTTTAAGAAAGAAGCGGTTTGACTTGGCGGATTTCTCGTAATGTAATCTACCATGCACAAGCCCCCAAAGTGATCAGCCAGAAATAGCAGTAGCCATTTTGTTTTTATCAAACATTCTCCTGCTTCAACCACTACACATGTTCGTAAGCCTATGCCTCTGCCCAAATGTATCATATACTCCTACGAAATCTAATGGATCACGGTTGCTACCTTAGCATATCTATCATAGAAGAGTAAAGGACTATCATCTAGAGTTTTACTATTCATCTTAATCTCTTTTTGCTGATCTTAATCTCTTTTTGCTAATCTTAATTTTCTGTGGAAAGTTATTAGGCCTACTATTTTATATTATATTTGGAAGCGAAGATGCAATGTTCTATTTCAAAAGACAGATTATTCTAATAAATGTTTGCTTAACAGGTTGGAGAAGTTGCAGATCTTTTGCCTCACCCATTTTCAACTCACATCTCAAGCATCCAAATTCAATTTGGACAGTCATTAATTGGTTCATCTCTTGCAGCTATGGGAAAGACCTGTGTGTTCACACTTAGCATTAGTAATCTCTACAAGGAAGCTTTCCCTTTTTATTATGTGAAGTCACCATTGAAACTCTCTCTATCCTTAATTGAGAGCTCTTTGCCTCATCTAATTCTATGTCATTCTATTTTGTAACAAGCTAGTATGTGCGGACATTTGGTTGTGCCCCAACTTGGGTTTCCTCCTTTAATACTCGTTTATTTCTAAGGCGTTTGCCGAGTGTCATTCACAATGCTCTCGATTTTCCCTTTCCTTTAACCCTATGACTTATTCAAGTTGTTGTAATTGATGCACCTTTAATTTCAATAAAACTTCTTTTCGGGGTCCGACACCCCCCCATCTTAATCTCTTTCAAGTGGTTATGCCTAGGCTCAAACTTAGGTCTTACAACTTGAGAAACAAGTACCTTACCAACACAGAGAGATTTTAAGATGAAAATTTGAACACAAATAGAAGTAAACCTACTTTGAAAAAGACTACTAATTTGGAGGGTGTTGGAACCTCAAAATAGAAGTAAACATTGCCTACTAGAATTGAACCCATGGCTTGGAGCTTTCAAATTAAGAGTTTTACCACTAGGCTAAAACCTCATTAAAGACTATGAATTTGAATCAGAAAGTGGCTTGACAACATATGTTAAGAAGCATTGAAACAATTCATACATCACAAGAATGTAATTAATCAAGGTTATTTCAAGCCTAATCTCTTTATTGTGGTTGCACCCATGCTCAAACTCACATGACTCAATGATGAAAGAGAAACCTAAGGATTTTCACAAGATCCTTCACTTATATAGAGATTCCATGTGCTAATATTGCATGTAGTTGAATGGGGTTGCATGGACACATGAATGGAAATAAGAAGCAACATGTTCTCAAAGGTTCTAAGATATTGAAGTTTTTTAGAATGTGTTTGCTTTCCTTATATTAAGAGGAGTACGATATAAGGCCAAATGCACCATCAATAATTGCTTAAGAATTGTAAATTATAGATTGTAAGAGAATTTGAGAATTTTAAGTGAAGAGGATTGGACTATATAAGGAGAAAATATAAGCACTATTTATGGGTAGAGGATTTGCTTTGTGACTATACTATTATGGTAAGAAATTAAGCTATAGTTGTATAGCATAGACTAAGAAAATTTGGTAGTGAAAACAATTGAAGTACAGAGAACCTTAAGGTAGTTTTCCAAGGTTGAAAAACATGTACATGAATATAGAAAATGAAATACTTTGTGACTTAATATCTTGTAAAATAGTCAAATTAGTATCATTGTAATTATGGGAGCATGACTAAGCATAGTTCATTGGCTAGTTGGTTAGCTCACATTGACTTGCACCCAAACATACTATGTTCAAATTCTGGTATTAGCACCTTACACATGCTTTAAAGTATATTCCTAATTCATGCTTTACCCTAAAAAAGAAAATTACAGAACATGACTTCATATCAAATGATTAAAATGTTAAAGTTAATAAATGACTATGTAGGTAATTTGATTTCAATTATAACCATGAACATTATTGAGGTTCATTGTTACAACTACAATTGTTGAATAAACTTTTGAAAATGTTTAGAACTAACTAGTTTGGCAAAACTATTAACTAATTTATCAATGATGTTGATGTGAAGAGGCTTTATGAAACCTTCAATAAAAGCATATCTTATGTAATGTACTATGAATTTAATATGCTTTGTTTATTCATGAGTAAAAAGATTCTTGATCAACTTTATGATACTTTGATTATCATTATAAAAAGTAATGGGTTTTAAAATTTCTTTTTTTTTAACTCTATAAACAATTGATTTAACCATTTTAATTCTGTAACAAGATGCATCACAATTTTATATTCTAACTCTGTTATTAATAAGCAAACAACTTTTGTACCTAAAGATGTAGTGTAGTGGTCAAGGCAGACATGTTTTGGGAAGGAGTTTATGGGTTCAATTCTGATGGGACATGATATCGCATGGGCCGCGATATCGCGTCCTCATTGCGATAATGGGATATTTCGGCCTCACTGTGATATCACGTACGTGATGTATCGTATGCGATATCGTGCATGCGATATCACGTACGTGATGTATCGTACGCGATATCGCACATGCGATATCGCAGTCCGCTGCCATTTCTATAAATAAGAAGCGGCTCTTCCTTGTTTCTCATCTAGATCTAGACCCTTAGCGAAACTCTGGCAGTTTTACATCTCCAGAGATAGAATAATTTCCATGTGCTTGCAGTAGGAGTCCCAAAGTGAACGGATCTTTATTTGAGAAAATATTGTACCTAAGCACAAGTTTGTGTATGGAAATAAAGATGAACTTTTTGGATAAACCTTGCAATGCATGGACTAAGCTAATTAGGACTTTAATTATTGTTAATGTTTAAATGCTTTATTAGTTAATTAAATATCTCTCAACCCTTCTCTCATAGTTAAGTGCATTCAGTATGACCACTTTGACCATGTGCGTTACGCTTGGTAATCCCAATAATGAATAGCGTTTGGTAATCCTAGAAGGTTGCATTGGCTCAGGGTGTGAATGGTAAGTGGGAACGGATACTGATGCTAGGCATTAGAGCTTAGTTAGTTAAATCTAGCTAATTAGTCACTTCACCCTTTACCTCATTAGCATAGGAGATAAAAACATAAAAGACATAAAAATCATATACCTCAGACTTACTTAACCATACAACCTTGACAAATACAAGTAAGTCTGGGAAGACAATGAACGATTAACCTTAAGTGTTCCATAAGGCGTGTAGGCACTTAGTCTGTGGAGTTCAACCGGATCGCGTGTGTAACACTCGTATTCGTATGGTTGAGTGTAGGGGTACCTCGCCACTCATCATTGGCACCATTGCTGGGGACTAAGTTGTTTGTGTGCTAAGTAGAACATAGGAAATCATCCACATCGTTGGGAAGCTTGAACGAACCCTTAGGGTTAAACAGAAGAAAAATCAAACAACAGTCAATCATCACACTGAATAAGATAACAATGTCTTCTTCTTCTCATAAAAGCACTTCACCACCTAGGGATCACACAAGAGACCGTCGGCAGTCTAACATGCATAACCAAGAACCACCAGTTCCTCAATAGTATCGGGTGGTATATACTCATCACGGTGAGTATATACTTGATTTTACCTTTATCCTCTATTAGGATGAACAACTATGTTGGAGAGACTTGCAAGGTAACATAGTGTTACCCCCAGATCGGGCAGTCCCTAACATGCTCCTTCGTGCTCTTGCATAGATAGGCATGATGCAGCTATATGCTGAATACGTTGCAGAAGATTACGACACAAGGGATTACCATCCCACAGCAACACAACGTTTAAGGGATTCGTGGTAGGAGAGCTACCATACATCGTTGAAGGGCAAGGGGGTCCTGCACGTCCTAAGCGAAATTGGAGATGGTGAACTGGTTATAATAGGTTCTCCATCAAATGATGTTCCCCCTCCTAACGATGGTGAGGAGGTGGGGTATTAGAACCTACACTCCATGATTCATAACCTTGGTTCTGATCCCCATGAACACCAAGTGTTCACTGAGGGAACACAAAAAAATGACAAGGACAGGCATTCTGATCATCATCATGATTGGGGCCATAATCACCAAAGAGAAGGTAAGAAACATCGTCATGGCGATGGTTCTCCTTCTTTTTTCCCTTTATCGCATCATTCAGCCTCTCCTTCCACATCAGGATGCAGTCACAAAGAGCACAACGGTGAGGATAAGGGTAAGCAAAATGAGAGACCTCGACAAGAGAGTCGAGAGTGAGGACGAGGGCATTCGAGAGAATCAAGGCATGAAAGAAGGAAAAGTAGGGAACCACGTAGGCATCATAGACATCATGAGAGAGATGATCATGATGAACCCCTACTTGCCACTTGAAGCATGTTAGATATTATAGAGGCAATTAGAATACCTACAAGGCACCAGAAAGATAGCTGAATCAAGAGACTAGACATGAAAAATATCCCACGGTTTGAGGGGGGAATACAATGCTGATATGAAAAACCATTTATAGGCATTCCACGATGCCTGTGCCTTGCAGAATATTGAAAACGAGTGGCAGAAGCTAGAGTTGTTTCCTAAGACACTCATAAAGGAAGCAGAAAGTTGGTACCGGTCCTTAGAGCCGGAAACCATTAGGAGATGGAGTACAATGTTAGAATTGTTTAATGATAAATACCAAACGTACTCCAGTGTGTCCAACTTGCATAAGTAGATCCAAGGATGGGAGTAGGGTAATCACGAACCCTTGGATGCTGCCATGGACCGATATTATGCATCGCTACATCATTGCCCAGGCCATGGTTACACACAATGGGATCAACTCCGCCACCTCGTAGATGGGCTAAGGCATGAAACCAGGAGAACGCTTGGGACATATGCCCAAGGGAGATTATTTGGACTTAGATCCCATGAAGTTCATCGATTGTTAGAGCAAGTAGCTAAAGAAGAAGGGGAGCTACGGAAAAGAGAAAGCGTGGAAGAATATAACCGCGATCCTTCCCTCCGAAAGAGGGGAGTGAGATTCTGCAATGAAGAGGATGAGTCACCACTCGAAGAGTTGGTGAATAGAAAAACCTTGCCGCTTTAGAAATTAACAATGGAAGTATCGGCTAAGGTGGATGAAATATGGAGCTCCTTAGATAGTAAAATTGAAACTGTCCTAAAAATCTTAGAGGAGTCTAAGGAGGAACTAAGTAGCGACCATGATAAGAAAAAGTGGAGAGATTCAGGCCATGCACGTGACAAGGGTAAGAAAAAAATGACTATTGCTGATGAGGTTGTGGATTCTGACATAGACAATGACGGTGGATGTGAGATCTACCAATATGACCATCCTAAGGGATGTTGCCCAATAATCTCACATTTACAAGAGTCTAGGGTGTATGCACTCAACCCAAGACTTAACAGATGGCAAGCACCCTGAAGGTTACCTTATCCCCAAGGTAACCCAAGGTAGTTCCACCAATCGTTAACATATGATCCAAGTGGAACTCCGCCACAACCTATCGGGCAACATCAGCAGTGGCAATACCCATAGTCATGGGGGATGCCACTGCCTAGACAACAATACCCTTACTGGCAACCAGACCCATATGGCTATTACGTGCAGCAGCCGGTTTCTCCAAGTGACTCTATGGATCACACAACCCCACAACGTCACTACCAAGTTCAGGAGTATTTTAGGACTCCTTCTCCTCCGGGAGACGTGCCACATGCATACCATCCTATGAATCCATCTACCACTCATACGCCAATATTTCCACTACCACCCGCTCCAACAATGCAAGGGGAACTCCCCACTCAACCACAACAACGTAATGCTACAAGAGCTGTAAACCTTCAACCCGCTGCTGGTTCTAACAACCGTACCAAGAGAAGACCTTTCTTCAGAACCAAGAGTCTAAACAAGCTTTCACAACCACAAGCGGTTGAGTCTATGACCACTCCTCCAACAATTAACGCTTTGAAGCTCCCTTTAAACCAACAACAGGGCTCAATGCATACGGTTATGTTAACACATACCATTACTAACTGGATCAAGGTAGGCCACCTTCCTAGGAAACTCTCTGACACTAGAAGTCCCTTAACCTACCTCCAAGTTGCTGGGAATGAACCTCATAAGGCTCTTCTTGACTCAGGTTCTAGAGTCAACTTAATCTCACAAGAAATGTATAAAGCCTGGAACCTACCTCTACTCAAGAAGAGCAATATTCAACTAGAGCTGGCTGACCAGTCCATCACCATTCCTTTTGGATTGGTGGAGGATATTGTTACCACTGTGTGTGGTTGGTCATACCCAGCTGATTTCCTAGTGATAGAAGTCAACAGTAACAAAGGGGACTTTCCAATTATAATGGGAAGGGCATGGCTGAGTACAATAGACGCATGCTTAGGAATCCGCAATCTTTCCTTGGAAATATCTAAGGAAGATATTTATGGAAAGATCGAGAAGAAGAAAGTTCCATGCATCACATACAGTGAATCAGAGGGTGATGACATGGAAGAATGCTCAGCATCTCCTGCATGCAATTGGTGTTCCCAAGAAACTCAAACACAAAAGTGCCTGTATGTAGCAACCACACAACAAGAGAACACCCAGTGGCTGACAATTAATGAAGAGAGCAGCCCACCAATATGCATGGAACGAACCGAGGGAACAACTTGCATCCATAATGAAAGCATAGATACATTGGAATATGAGCGTCGCCAACTTCCAACCCTTAACCTGAAAACATCAATTGGGAGAAATTGGACACTTTTAAGAAATTCAAACAAATGCTCACTATTTTGGATCTCTCCCTTTCAATTCAGTCATGGGGGAGATGGCCACCTATGCTAATCAATTGAGGCCCTCAGTTCTTTTTAGATTTTTGTCTTACACATTTTTGTTTTACACATTTTTATTTTACAATTTCTTTAACTTTTCTTATTTTTATTTTACAACATTGTTTACACTTTTTCTTTTATTTGTGTGTGTGTGTGTGCTTATCTATTTTGTTACATTTGTCACCCAATAAGTGCTATTAAATATGGTATGAACCATTTTTCTATTGGTTGCTAATGTTTGGTTTTTACCTTTAAGTTATGATGTTGATACTAAGGTATGGTTCTTTTGATATGACAGGTAATGAGTCCACTTCATCCATACATCCACAAATTTCTATGGTCTCTCTTGGCTTGAAACTGTACAGTCCCTTTCTAAATAAGAACTATAAATGAACCAGTGACTGAGAATTTCTCAAACTAAGGAAGGACTCTAGGATTGAAAAGGGTGTGAATTCAAGGGAACTTGATGCATTTGCGTTGGTCATTCTCTTGGGTGCTTGGATGTTTTCTTCTTGAGTTTTCTTACCACTTCGACGTTACCCAATTATCGGGAAGCTGAGTAAATAAAAATAAGTCTTTGCATGATGTGGTTCTCATGCATAAACACAAAAATAAAAATAAAAATAAAAAATAGTAAGAATTCAAAGCACACCCCTTAGACAAAATAATCATTTGGGCTACAAGCACTGGTTATGGAACTATAATAAACATGTTCCCTCTAACTAAGGCCCTTCTCGCTTCCTATTCTCTCCTCCTTCATTTCGTCGGAATGGTGGTGGCTCTTTGGGGGATGCATTCTTGTTACTTCAAGTGGATGGATTGGCCGAATGCATTAATGCGAAGTCACTGGAAGTGGTTTGTTTGAGGCTGAACTTGGAATGGGATCTACTAAGTCACATAAATCATTGAAATACACATGGGACTGTACACCACCTTGTTCTTGGGATTCCATTCCATTCTCTTCTCTCCATCCTTCTCTCCATTGTTCACCTCATTGTCGGTTGTATCATTAGTGTATATTTTGGTTGACGCATTGTTTTCTTTTTGGTAAATTCTTGTGGTCAAGACTTTAACTCTTGTTCCAAAGGACATTCCTAGAGCCTACGGACTCTTTGAATGTGGGTTTGTTAGGGCATTAAGGGCATAAGCCTGCTTTGGGGAGGACCCACTGGCATTCCTATTTGGTGCACCAGTTAAATTCTTTCCCTTAACATTTTTGCAATCCACTCTATTTTTTTCGTTTCCATCTTGACATCCATTTCATCGACGTATAGTTGTATCTTTTTCTCCATCTTTCTTGTTCTTTATTCTTTCTCCATTCTATCGCTACCGGAGGTTTGCTCTTAGTCATGGGGGTTTGGACCCAATTTTTTTGATTTTCTCCTAACCCCTACACCTTTGGTAGTCACCATGAATATATCTCCAGACCTGTATCAGCCATACCACAACTCAACCAATGGACCTTTCACCAAAGCAAGGTATCAACTGCATTGTGATTCATTTACCCTTGCTAATATAAGACTGTGTTGTGTGTGCAGATGGTAATCATACAACAACGAATTGGATTTGGAGGGAACACTTGGAATGGATCGGTGCTGAAGCAGCTATGCAAGAAACGAGATCGATGGCGTGCTTATGGATGGACAAAAAAAGATGCAATCTTGGCATTGGCAGCAGCAAAACTTTTCTTTCTCTCTCTCTCTCTTTCTTAGTTGCCAAATAAGGCTTGATGTCAAATGTATAAAGTGTTCACTCTTGTTGTCATGAACAATAGTTTTGTCATGTTTTGTAATGATAATCCATTCACATGTCGTCCCATTCTCCATTAGTTCCATTCAAGTTAATAACCCCATACCTTTCCAATATTTTGTAAGGAACTCGAGGAAAAGTTTTTATTCAATCATGGGGGTATGATGGGACACGATATCACATGAGCCGCGATATCACATCCTCACTGCGATATCGCGTACGTGATATCGCAGTCTGCCACCATTTCTATAAATAAGAAGCGACTCTCCCTTGTTTCTCATTTAGATCTACACACTTAGCGAAACTTTGGTAGTTTTACCTCTCCAGAGATAGAATAATTTCCATGTGCCCACAGTAGGAGTCCCAAAGTGAACGAATCTTTATTCGAGCAAATATTGTACCTGAGCACAAGTTTGTGTACTGAAATAAAGACAAAATTTTTGGATAATCCTTGTAGTTCATGGACTAAGCTAATTAGGACTTTAATTATTGTTAATGTTTAAATGTTTTATTAGTTAATTAAATCTCTCTCAACCCTTCTCTCATAGTTAAGTGCATTCAGTATGACCATTTCGAGCACGTGCGTTACGCTTGGTAATCTCAGTAACGAATAGCGTTTGGTAATCCTAGAAGGTTGCATTGGCTCAATGTGTGAATGGTAAGTGGGAACGGATACTGATGCTAGGCATTAGAACTTAGTTAGTTAAAGTTAGCTAATTAGTCTCTTCACTCTTTACCTTATTAGCATAGGAGATGAAAACATAAAAGACATAAAAATCATATACCTCAGACTTACTTAACCATACAACCATGACAAATACAAGTAAGTCTGGGAAGAAAACGAACAATTAACCTTAAGTGTTCCATAAGGCGTGTAGGCACTTAGTCTATGGAGTTTGATCGGATCATGCGTGTAACGCTCGTATTCGTATGGTTGAGTGTAGGGGTACCTCGCCACTCATCAAATTCCTACCTTCAGCTCTAATGGCTTATGCACATGGTATTAGGTTGTAATATTATGCATTGCGAATTTAAGTATCAAAAATCATATGATGAAGTGTCATTTAGTCAATGCGTCAACTAGGCCGCATATACGAGGCTACGTATACTCAGCCGCATCAACGTGGGCCCGTCAACGTAGCCACCCTACGTCGACGTGGCCCCATTTACGCAGCCTCCTTTCCTGGCCTATAAATAAGAGGGCCTTCCGCCTCATTTAGACATCTTTTGAGTAGTTGTAGCAAAGCTCTTGTAGTTTGTTCTTGCAGGAGATAGAATATTTTCGAAGTGCCCGCAGTAGGTGTAAGAAAAGTGATCGGCTCTTTATTTGAGCGTTGATGTATCTAAGCCCATTAGCATGATGACAATAACGATGAACTGTTCAAGCATTCCTTATAGCATTCGGACTTAGTGGTTTTATGCATTCAATAGTTTAATATGTTTATGCTTTATTAGTTACTTGTTAATTACTTGAGTTTTTGTTATTATAATTTCAATCGCTATAGTTCATTCATAGTTTGTTAAGACCATAAGTACGACCATCTCGAATGTAACCCAAACACTTGGTAAGCCCAGTGACGCTTAACGTCTGGTAACCAAGAAGTGTTAGGAGATGCTCAGAACGTGCTTGGAAGATGGGACCAGATACTTATGTTAGGAGTAGTTAAGATTTAGATTAAGATAATTTTAGATTAATTAATATTCTATCCTTAATTTCCAAGATAATTAGTCGTCGAAAAGATAATTAAAAAGATATAAAAATCATTAGCCTTAGTCTCACTTAACCATCGTAAACAGAACCTCACAAGTGATATTAGGATGACAATGACCGTTCTAACCCAAGGTTTCACTGGTTAGAAGTCTGGCATATGTTAAGTGCTCATAGTCTGTAGATTTCGACCGAGTCGCGCGTGAACGTTCGTGATTCGTATGGTTGGGCATAGGGATACCTAGTTGCTCATCATTGGCATTGTTGCCGGGGATTGTTAGTCTTACATGCATCATCTAACCTTAGTGAAATTATCATTTAAGTCATTGGAACGGACCTAGGGTAGAAATATATATGCACGCTAGGCGAATTCAAGTAAATAGTAAGGTACATTGATTATATGGACCATTTAACATCCAATATGTCTTCTCACAGGAGAGAAGTATTCGAACCGTCGGTGCCACAAGAATGTCGGGTGGTGTACAAACATCCTGATGAATATGTCCCTAATTTCACATTCATCCTACATCAAGATGAGCATCTCTGATGGCGGGACATGGAGGGTAGCATTATGCTATCGCCCGACCGAGCGGCTCCTACGATGCTATATCATAATCTGGGTAGATTGGGCATCCAGGAGCAGGTGGTGGAGTATGTCATGGATGACCATGACTACCGGGACTATCGTCCCATGGAGGCTCAATGGATAAGAGATTAGCAGCAGGCGGAGAGATATGAATAGTAGAAGGGGAAGAAATTCACCAACCTCTTATTCTCGCAAGGGCTGCAAGACGATGGGGATCCCATCTTTCATGATACCCATTCGACCGAACTTCCCATGGGGTAGCAGTTCATCCAATAAATCATTCAAAACAAACCTCCAAGTGACCATGATCCTCAAGGGGATGGAGGGTCACACAGCAAGGCTGGGATGGATGATCAAGGCCGTCATCAGGGTAGATGGGGAGATCGCCGCCGGGGTGGTGGTGATGCCTCTCCTTCTTCTCTGTCCTCCCCCTCTCTTGCACCTTCCTCCAGCTCAGGCTCTGAGCATAACAGGGGAAGGTTGGAGTGAAAGGACGGTGGTAAACAAGTTTGGAAGGGGCAACGTGAGGAAGCACGCAACCAATCGCGTGATGCTCGCCAGCATGAAAGAAGGGGTAGCCAGAATCATGACAGACATCATGGTCCCCAACAGGACTATGATTCAGATGAGCCATTTTTACGTACTTGGAGCATGATCTAGATCGTAGAGGCAGTTCACATTCCAAGTAGGCACATAAAGGATAGTCAGATCAAGCATGTTGATATGAACAACATCCCCAAGTTTGAAGGGGGATACAACTGTGATCCGCAAACCCACTTGCAGATGTTCCATGATGCCTACACCCTGCAAAAAATTGACAATGATTGGCAATGGTTGAAGCTGTTCTCTCACACGCTCATCAAAGAAGCTGAAAGTTGGTACTGGTCCTTGGAGCCGGAATCAATCAGAAGATGGAGTACGATGCTTGAAATCTTCAATGACAAATATCAAACGTACTCTAGAGTGGCGAACCTGAGATGGTAGATCCAAGGATGGAAACAAGGGAATCATGAACCCTTGGATGTCAGCATGAGAAGGTATTGCTCATTGTTACATCGGTGCCCTAGTTATGGTTACTCTCAGCGGGGATAGCTTCACCACATCATTGATGGGCTCTGTTTTGAAATGCAAAAGACCCTGGGCGTGTACGCCAAGGGACGATTATCAGAGCTAAGGGTCCATCAGTTGCAGCGCCTCATTGAGCAGGTGGCCAAGGAAGAAGGAGAACTTAACAAAAAGGAGAGTGCAGAAGAATTCAACCGATCCTTCCCTTAGAAAGAGGGAGGTCCGATTTTTTGATGAGGAGGATGAGTCACCACTGAAAGCAGTGGTGAATCAGAAGACTTTGCCGTTACAAAAGTTTGCATCCGAAATATCAACAAAGGTGGACAAAATGTGGGATTCTTTGGATGAGAAATTTGAAAGTGTACTAAAAATTGCAGAAGAGTGCAAAGAACAAGGTAGCGACCGTGATCGGCACAGAAAGAAGGGAGCTGAACATGCCCAACATAAGGGTAAGGGAAAAGTTGCTGTAGTAGAGCAGGTTGCAGACTCTGACACTGAGGAGGATGATGAATGTGGAATATATCAATATGAACATCCTAATGGATGTTTTCCTGTGGTGTCACACCTTTAAGAGTCTAGGGTGTATGCCTTAAACCCTCGTTTGGTGCAACGGAAGACACCCCAAAGGTTTCCTTATCCACAAGGTAATCCCAAGCGATTCCACCAACAACAGCAAGGATATTATCCAAGTGGAATGCCCCCGTAACCATATGAATACTTCCAATAGTGGCAGCAACCACAAGCGTGGGGGATGCCACCTCCAAGGTAGTAGTACCCTTCTAAGAAGTTAGATCGTTATGGGTACTATGTTCAGCAACTGGTCTCTCCAAGAGACTCTTCTAGTCATGCGACCTTTCCTAGCTACTACCACCCCCCTGAATATTTTCGACATCCATCTCCATCACCCAGGGGGGAAAACCCACATCTCTTCTACCCTCCATCACCTTCTTCTGCCATTCCTCCACACCATCCCACTTAGTTGCCACCCGCTCCATCAATGCAGGGAGAAATACTGCCATATCCACAACAACGAAACACTACGAGGGCTGTTAACTTACAACCGGCACCTTGGCCTAGTGGACTGGAACCCAAGCCACGCAAACATCCTTTTTTCTAGCCCAATAATCTCAACACACCCTCACCTACGCTTGTGGCCAATTCCTTCAAACCTACCAACGCCTCCAACATCATATCTCCCAAGCAGTCCTCCATTCCGCCTCACTCCAACATCCAGATGGTCATGCTCACACATGTTGTGACCGACTAGATCAAAGTAGGTTCTCTTCCCCAAAAATTAATAGATCAGGGAAGCCCCCTAATCTATCTTTAGGTGGCAGGGAATGAGCCATGAAAAGCTCTTCTGGATTTGGGGTCAGTGGTTAATTTGATCTCTCATGATATGTACAAGAACTGGAACTTTTCCCCACTAAAGAAGAGTAACTTCCGGCTCGAGTTAGCAGATTAGTCCATCACCGTTCCCTTGGGTTTGGTGGAGGACATTGTGACCACTGTTTGTGGGTGGTCATATCCTACTAATTTCCTGGTCATTCGTGTAGAGAATTGTAAGGGGAACTTCCCAATCATCATGGGAAGAGCCTAGCTAAGCACGGTGGACGCACGACTAGGACTCCGAGACTTGTCCCTAAAAATTTTAAAGGAAAATCCTTTCAAGAGGATCGAGAAGAAAAAAGTTCCATGCACCGCGTATAGTGACTCAGGGTGCAACTGTGTGTAGCAATTATGGTCCGCTAAGCAGATATCCATTCAAGCATGCAGTCGGTGTACTGAAGAATCACCTGTTCAATAGTGCCTGTACGTAGTAGCCACTAATCAAGAAGGCACCCAGTGGCTGACAGTTGATCCTACTAGCAGCACATTGTGCATGGAACCATATGAGGGGCTAGTGCAAGCCTATGTTGACAGCATGGATGAGATGGAAGAGATTCATCAACATGTCTCCACTGTTGATGAACAAGATGATTGGGGAACGCTACAAATCCCTGAGAGCTTCAAATAAGATCCCCTTGAGTTAAAGCCTTTATCGGCTCACTTAGAGTATGCATTTTTGCAAAATGGCAAGCTGGTAATCATTAATGCCACTCTTGCTCCAGAACAGAAGAAGAAGTTACTGGGGATGGTAAACAAATGGGTTGCTGCATTCGCATGGTCATATCCTGAGTTAATTGGAGTTGATCCTAGGGTCTGCTAGCATCAAATCTACCTTGAACCTTCCATGAAGCCACGAGGACAGCTACAAAGATGGTTGAATCCCAAATTGAAGCAGGTTGTAAAAGATGAAATCGAACAATTGCTGAAGGTGGGATTCATCTATTCTATCACCGATAGTAAATGGGTTAGCCCACTCGTTATCGTACCCAAGAAAGGTGGCAAGTGGAGGGTCTGTATTGATTTTTGGTTGCTCAACATGGTGATCTTCAAGGACCACTTCCCGCTCCCATTTGTGGACCAGGTATTGGACATAATCGCAAGACATCGATACTACAGTTTTTTGGATGGTTATAGTGGTTATAACCAAATCCAAATAGCACCAAAGGACTAGGCCAAGACAACATTCACAAGTCCATGGGGGACTTTTGCATATAAAAATATGCCCTTTGGCTTGTGCAATGTGCTTGTGACGTTCCAACGCCTTATCCTAAGCATCTTCTAGCAACAAATCAGCAATGGTGTAGAGGTCTTCATGGATGACTTCTACACCTATGGGGCCACGTTTGAGCAAGCCTTGGACCATCTAGAGAAGGTTCTAAAGAGGTGTGTAGACACCAATCTATAGATCAATTGGCAAAAGAGCCATTTGATGGTCCAAGAAGGCATTGTTCTGGGGCATCGCATCTCATCAACAGGGATCAGCGTAGACCCTGAAAAGATTAGGGTCATCCAAGGAATCACCTGCCAACCAAGTACCATCAAAGATGTTTGGTCATTGCTTGGACACACTGGTTACTACCGACATTTCATAGAGCACTTCTCGAAGATAGCCAGGTCGTTGGTAGAACTTACAAAGAAGGATGCTTCGTTCATCTAGACCAAGGAATGTGAGTCTGCATTCCAAGAGCTGGAACAGCAACTCATAGAAGGTCTGGTTCTATGGGCACCTGATTGGTCCAGACCTTTTTACATTATGACGGATGCCTCCAACTACGCCTTGGGAGCCATGCTTACACAGTGTGATGATCAAAAATGTCCATATTATATCCACTGTGCAAGCCGTAGCATTGTGGGTGCTCAGCTGAACTATACCATCATCGAGAAGGAATTGATGGCGGTGGTGTTTGCCTTGGACAAATTCTGGCATTATGTGCTCGGATACGAGGTTTTTGTGCACACAGACCATAGTGCGATCCGGTTCCTGATGAACAAACCAATGGTGAGCCCCCGCATAATCTAATGGCTAATGATTCTTCAGGAGTTTGATCTTACCATGGTAGATCGAAAGGGGACCGAGAATGTGGTTGCTGACCACTTGTCTCGGTTACGATGGGATGATGTAGAAGAGGAGGAGCCTTTATCCAATCAATTTCTAGATGAACTCCTCTTCACAGGCACCGTTGATCCTCAAGCACCCAAGGAATCCCCTTGGTTCAGCCACATCCTCACCTACCTTACAACCTAGGAGCTGCCAAAGGAATGGAACCATCGGCAAAAACAATAGTTTCTCCATAAGGCCAAGCGTTTCATGGAAATCAACGGTCACCTATATAAGGTGTGCACAGATGGCTTGGTTCAATGGTGTGTCCCTAATGATGATACATTGCACCTCCTCCAAGATGCTCACGAGGGCCACTATGTTGGATGTTGAATGACGTATAAAATCCTGCTTGTAGGGTATTACTGGCCTATACTTTTCAGGGATGCACAATGGTTCGCCTGCTCCTACAAATGATGCCAAAGAGATGGTGGGATGTTGGCACGGTTGGAAGGACCTCAATAATGGATCCAGCCACTAGAGCCCTTCGACATCTGGGGTATCGACTTCATGGGACCCATCACCCCCTTTTCAAACGGAAAGCAATACATCATCATGGTTGTGGACTACTGTATAAAGTGGGCAGAAGCGGAAACCATCATTGACTGTTCTTCCAACACCACCACACGATTTGTCCAGCGACAAATCGTTACAAGGTTTGGAGTGCCACGCACACTCATTTCTGACAATGGGACTCACTTCACGTGTGTCACTTTTCGAAAACTCATGCAATGCTTAGGGGTACCCATAACTTTACGACACCCTATCACCCCCAAGCCAACGGGCAGGCCAAAGTCACCAATAGGGAGATCACCAAGATCCTTACCCAAACCATTAGCAAATACAGGAGGGATTGGAGTACCAAGCTCAACGATGCCCTATGGGCGTATCGCTCCACTTGGAAACTTCCTGTAGGGTACTCTCCCTATGAGTTAGTGTACGAAAAGTTGCCAACACTTCCAATCTAAGCAGAACTCTGGATACTATCAACCTTGACCTACTGCTAGCACAATGTGAACAACTAATCAATTTGACTGTGCTAGATGAGAACCAATTAGTGGCCCTATTTTCAAATGAAACCCACAAGGCCTATGATAAGAAACAACATGATCTTATGATTTGGAAGGTCACATTTAGATGTGGAGACAAGATATTGTATTGGAACCCCTCACATGTATCCCAATTGACAAATTTTCAGACATTGTGAGAGGGACCATATATTGTCTTCGAAACCTTCCCATCTAGGGCCTTGCTCATCCACAAACCTGGGGACCCCACCAGAACATAGTTAGTCAACCACCAACAATTAACACCTTTCTGTGAACTCCACACAACTAGTGCCACTACCTCGCCATCAATCGATCACCCTTGTTTCATTTTCTGTGTTTCCTCCTTTCCACCTAGTCGTGGGGGAGACCATCATCCCTGCTGATCCATTCCCTACTTCCCTCACCGTTTTATCATTTTTTTGTTTTACAATTTTTTTTGTTTTGTTTTTTACACTTCTTTGTTTTATCATTTTTTGTTTTACAATTTTTCTTTTACACTTTTTTGTTTTTCACCATTGTTTATACATTTGCACATTCTATGCACATCTTTTCATTTTCTTTAATTATTTTTCATTTTTTGTACCTGTCTATTTTTTTCGCGTAATGGCAGACTTCGTCTTATTGTCTTCAGACATTCGGCATGATCGATTTTCGTTATGATGGGTACTCTAATCATCTTCCTCATTATCTGGCTCCCACCATTGCATGGTTGTCCTTGGATTTTACGTTGTTTTCACTTTATAAACTCAGTAGTGAGTCCACGTCATTCACCCATTCACCATTCCAT
This sequence comes from Gnetum montanum, assembly GCA_015680685.1. Lineage (NCBI taxonomy): Eukaryota > Viridiplantae > Streptophyta > Gnetopsida > Gnetales > Gnetaceae > Gnetum > Gnetum montanum. The sequence goes on from MNCI01017692.1 coordinate 927,382, forward strand.
GGTTTTCCTTCTGTTGCGAACATGTAACCCCTTCACTTAAAAACATTTGAACTAATGTGTGACTTGTGTCATTCCTAGACTGAGGGATGATCCAATGTTTTTGAATCGGGTGTGACTTCAAGGGGAATGCTTTATTCGTTGTTCTGTTCTGTTCCCCAGGTTGTTGGTGTGTCCTCATAGATTTCCTCCCACTCCAAGTCTCTCTCCACGGAAGCTTCTGGGCAGTTCGACCTTGCATGGTGTGGTCCTCACTGAAAAAATTCAAAAAATTCAAAAAAAAAAAAACAAAACAACAAAAATAAAGTAAATAAATAAAATGAGGATTCAAAGCACACCCCTTGGTCGGATGCNCAAAACAACAAAAATAAAGTAAACAAATAAAATGAGGATTCAAAGCACACCCCTTGGTCGGATGCATGCAAACATGCATGGGTGTAATCATGGTGTGGTTCCCCTACACAAATGAAAAGAAAAACAGATCGCGGGAGAATTCAAAGCACACCCCTTAGACCACCTCTCACGGACCACACGCACTAGTTATGGGACTTCCTTGGTCTCCTCTAACCTTGTCCCATTTCACTTCCTTCTTCTCACATTTCCTGGAGTTGTGGTTCTCTGTGGGGTCATTCTTGCTTCCTTGGGGGATGGCCGAAACTTCGTCTATTGTTGCGATGTCACTGACTGCGGCTGGTTTTGGGTCTGCCCTTAGGAAAGGTTCTACCGTGTCACTTAACCATAATCACACACGGGGTTTCATGTGGCCAACACTTGGAATTTCCATTCTCTCCTTTCCCTCTATTCCCACTTCTGTGTGTGCTCACCTCACTACCCTTTTTATGTTTTGTGTGTTCGTCATGTTTTCTGTAGGTCTCTCATGCCTTGGCGGGTTCTCTTGGTTTGGAGTCTTACCTGGCCAACACCAATTCTTGGTTCTCGAGCCCATGGACCCTGGTGTTGAGGGTATGCAGGGGCTACAAAGGCTATTGCATGCTATGGGGAGGACCCACCTGCATACTCTTGGTTCCGCTTGTTAAGCGTTCCATCGTTTGGATTTCTTGGTTGATTGGTTTCAGTGTCCCATCGCTCGATTCCATCCTCGCAGAGTTCTTTTTCAATCCCATTCTCCACTTTTGTCTTTTCTTTGCACTTCATTACCTTTCTCATGTCCTCATCCATGACAGGGCCTTTTACGCGCTTCAACCGCCTCATCATTTTTGGTGTTTTATGGGTTGGTCAACGTTGGTCCACGGGTGAACAGTGCTACATATACGGGACCCTGTATAAGCAGTGCCTGCATATACGTGGCCCCATCGACATAGTGCCCAACCCCTATATATACACCTACTACGCTTTGTATTTTTCATCATTTGAAATCCAAATTGAGGGGATTTTTTTCCATTTTTTCTGCCTAACCCTTCCCACCACACCTACATTCCATCGCATGTCTGCATCAATCTATCCTTGCCCCTTTTACGCACCTGGGGGGGGGGGTGGTGCCTTTGTGTAATTAATTAATTAATTAATTAGTTGTTAATTACGAAAAAATTGGCCCTAACCCCTAACTTAATGCTTCGGGAAACTTAACGGTGTGCCTGTGCCATTAACATAACTTGGTCAAACTGAGAAGGTATATATGAACCATCTTAAACTACTTATGAATGGTCTAATGGACAGTTATGTTTGATTGCAGATGGCACCCAAACCAAGGCACCCAAGGGATGAAGGACCATCACAACCAAGGGACAAGCACCCATGCACAGGAAGGGGACGAGGTGTGCAACCGCCAAAGTATGCTGAGGGCTCTCATGCAACTCGGCCCTTCCTTGAAAGACCTGACATGGAATCTGTTCATCAGATTCTTGAAGAGGAGATTCTCGGCGAGCAATCACTCGGGGATGAGACTCCTAGGATAGCAGTGTGGCTTGAGGTCACCTTGACCCAAGCCTTCCTTGATGCTATCACACCACGCGAGGTGCAACAGATGGTCCTTCAAGAGCTAAATTTTGGACCATTCCTCGAGCATGCACCAAAAGATGTGAGGCTCCAACTGCAGAACTCTCCGATGTGGCCAATCATCACAACCAGTGGTGAGTGGTACTTAGGAGAAACTTATCTCTTCTAGTCGAATCGCAACCAGGGTCAAGAGTAAGAATCAAAGACATTTATGTCTCTTACTCTTTAAAAGCAATAGCACAAGCTCTAGGGTTGCCTGAAACTAGGGCAGATGTGGTAGAAATTCCAAAGCAGGCTGATCCAAAGGTAAAGGTGCAATGGATCAAATGATGCTACGAGGTAGAGTGCAAGGAATTCAGCTCCTTGACCACGATGCAGAGAGTATATTCGAAAATCCAGTCTTACCATTTAAATCCAACGGTAAGACCTAGCAAAATCACATCCTTCTTCGCTCGTGTGTGTGCTGCCTTGAGTGGGAAATTTCCCATGAGTCTTCCATAGTTACTATTTTTGGAGATTGAAAAGAGCTTTGCTAAGAACGAACGTGGAAGATGAGCTCTCCCCTTTCCTTGCCTAATTCGAAAGTTATGTAAACGGGCAAGGATAGCACGGTACTCTAATGATATCATCCGATGCATCTCAATTGCCTCGTGGCAAGAAATGATGAAAGATAAAACACCTACCGCCACATAGACAGAGGAAGAGCAGCAACCACCTCCACTGCCTGCACAAATAATGTAGTCGGGCTCGCAAAACACAGCAGAATACATTCGCGAGATCCAAGAAACATTCTTGATCCAGCAAGAGGAATGTGGCAAGATTGGTGGAGGAGAAGACCCTTCGGTCTATCACCCTGCCATGAGCCACCTGGAGCAAGTGGCTCAATTAGTCAGCTTGTTTGAAAGGGCAGGGCCGATATTCTTTGTCGCTCGAGCACCAATTCCAACAAGAACAGATCTAAGCATCCGAGATGTATCAACCGCAACTCAACAGTTATTCCCCAAAATCTCAGGGAATGCTGCTACCTTCTCGATATGCTTGGAGGATGGTGAGGAGGTGACGGTCCTGGTGATGTAGCACTAGGGATAGGAAGTTGCTGCCGAAGTGGTTGCTGATACAATTGCTATGGCTCTTAATACACTGGTAGCACTTGTACCAAACATTCATGAACTACAAGATGTACAAGTGTCTGCTGGAACTTCACGTAGCAAGATTGATGCAGCCCAACATGAATAATTGTTGGACCGACTGGTAGGAACCGGGCAATAGCTTTCGGATGTCTTTGACCTTTCGGACAACATCACTGCAACCTGGTCAGAGTTGCTATCGGCAAGGGGAAAGAGCCTTGTTTTGGAAGGGTAACTAGAAGCTGCTCAAGCTACTTGTCAATGCTTGGCAACTAAGGTAGCCTAATTAGGAGCCCAGCTTGTCGATATAGCCATCCTCAACCATGAAATCACTAGAGATGAAGATTTTCAACAGCTTTAGCTTAAACTATAGGTTTTTAAGGATGTAAGGGAGACGATGATCCTCGACAAGTCCATAGCAGACGCTCGAGTGTATCACTTGGAGAAGGACTTGGTAGAGATTCGCTAGGAGAATGTGCAGCTGATCGCAGAAGTTCATTGCCTGCATAATGTTGGTGTAGAGAATGAACACATGAAATATTTCATCCACCAACAGCAGGAGGAGCTAGCCAGGGTGAACGCGGACATAAGAAGGTTGGTAATTGAAAATTGAAATCTATCAATGGAGGAGGTTCAGGCATTGCAATAGAAGTCTACAATCAAAATTTCCGCTTGGAAAAATGAGGCCCTAAATTTTGAAAAAGTCAAAAATCATTACAGGGACCAAGTGGGATTGTAGAAGGAGGTAAACGAGAAGCACATTCAAGTTGCTAAAGCCAAGATGAACCAAGCACTCCAGTAGCTACGAGAGGGAGGTGATGTATGGTCATCCATCTTCAATGGGTTGAACGTCTACAATAAAGTGAAAATTTGCCTAAAGGAGCTGCAGATCAAGGAAATGATAGAAAACATGGAGTTGGCCAACTTTCGATATGAAAACCTAGCTATGCTCACAACCGGGAGACCGTGGTCAGAGTTAGAAAAGCAAGTGGCCACCTCGTATTCCCTATATGAGGGTGAGTTCTAGGCACACAAGGCAACTAAACAAAAGCTGGCAACAACAAATGCAGAACTCAAGGTCCTCCTCCTAAGCTTTGAAGGACAACGTACAATCGCAGAGGACTTGGCCTGAAGAATGAATGACTACTAGCAGCTGCAGGCATCAATTCGAGCGTTCGACATCGAATGCAAGTAGTTCGGAGCCTGGTTTGTCAACTTAAAAGAACTCATTCTAACGCTGCCTTCCCCTTAGGAAGTTCCAGTTCCAGCACACATTGAAGAAGCTTCCTGGACCGTGAACAACCCCAGAAGTAAAGAAGAAAAAATGACGACTCTCTTGGAGGCTTTCTAGCTGCCTCCAGAAGTTGCAGCTGCTGCAGGGCTACCAACATCCATGCCGCCACCAACGCATGGGCCAGAGGCTAGAGAAGGTCCGTCAGAACCACCGCCCCCAGGGATGGTGTGATCTTCTCTAGTAATTTTGTGCATCATCCTACACATCAGAGGTTCAAGGACCAGTGAGGCATTTAATTTTATCTCTGAACACCGCCATTTTTGTAATTTTTCCCCCTTTGTAACCCAGGCACTTGGTTAAATTTATGTTGTGTCATGTGTGTGTCATATATGTGTTTAAGTTATGTGTGTTGTAAATAAGAATCCATACCTTCCAAATTAAAAAATAACTTGAGGATGAGTTTTTTCTTAGTCATGGAGGTATTATGAAGTGTCATTTAGTTAATGCGTCAATTGGATAGCATATATGCGACCACGTCAACACGGGCCCGTCGACGTAGCCACCCTGCGTCGACGTGGCCCCGTTTACGCAGCCTCCTTTCCCAGCCTATAAATAAGAGGGCCTTTTGCCTCATTTAGGCATATTTTGAGTAGTTGTAGCGAAGCTCTTGCAGTTTGTTCTCACAGAAGATAGAATATTTTCCAAGTGCCCGTAGTAGGTGTAAGAAAAGTGATCAGCTCTTTATTCGAGCATTGATGTATCTGAGCCCATTGGCATGACAACAATAAAGATAAACTATTCAAGAATTCCTTGTAGCATTTGGACTTAGTGGTTTTATGCATTCAATATTTTAATATGTTTATGCTTTATTAGTTACTTATTAATTACTTGAGTTTTTGTTATTATAATTTCAATCGCTATAGTTCATTCGTAGTTTGTTAAGACCATAAGTATGACCATCTCGAATGTAACCCAAACACTTGGTAAGCCCAGTGACGCTTAACGTATGGTAACCTAGAAGTGTTAGGAGATGCTCAGAACGTGCTTGGAAGATGGGACCGGATACTTATGTTAGGAGTAGTTAAGATTTAGATTAAGATAATTTTAGATTAATTAATATTATATCCTTAATTTCCAAGATAATTAGTCGTCGAAAAGATAATTAAAAAGATATAAAAATCATTAGCCTTAGTCTCACTTAACCATCGTAAACAGAACCTCACAAGTGAGATTAGGATGACAACAACCATTCTAGCCCAAGGTTTCACTGGTTAGAAGTTTGGCGTATGTTAAGTGCTTACAGTCTGTAGATTTCGACCGAGTCGTGCGTGAACGTTCGTGATTCGTATGGTTGGGCATAGGGATACCTAGCCGCTCATCATCATATAATAGTGTGGATGGTATACATGATCTATCTTGTGTGAATACTTTGAAATGTATGTAGCAAATTTAACCTCCCATACACATTGTACAATTTTGCTATTGTATCCTTTGAAAATTTTTTGTATGCAATACATTGTTCATCACACAAAACTCACAGAATGCGTGCATACTACCATCATGTGCATATGCCATGAGTGTGGTAGCAGTGAAGTAGCCTTGTGGTGGGATAAACTTATTTAGTGCATCATATATACCTTGTTGCAGTACAAAGGATTGTGTTACCGGTCCCTATGTCTATTTCCTTGAAAATAAAAAATAAATTTTGTTTAATATACCACCAATAAATTATATTTTCTCTATTTTTAATGATAAATTTTCTTATTTCATTTCATATCTACCTAACCTCCCGTACACATCACATGCAATGCATGCATACTACCTTCATGTGCATATACCATGAGTTTGGTAGTAGTGAAGTAGCCTTGTGGTGGGATAAACTTGTTTAGTGCATTAAATCTACCCTATTGTAATACAAAGGATTGTGCTACAAGTTCCTATATCTATTTGCTTAAAAACAAAAAATAAATTTTTGTTTAATATTCCACCAATAAATTATATTTCCTATATGTTTAATGATAAAAATAGTTGTTGAACTATAGCACCTCATCCACCCAACTGGACTAGCAAGGCATTATGTAAAGGAGTAAAGAATAAATTACAAGAAAATAAAATCACTTTGTAATAAAGTTAACTAGCATGCCAAAACAATAGACATGAAAATGTAGTGAACATCCTTAATAATGTTAAAATGTAAAGGGATAAAATAAAATAATACAAAATGCAAAGTCTATCCTATTCATTAGTATTAAATATTAAAATTCTTACCTAATGCTCGTGAAAAGAATTAATAACATAAAGCATATAACCAGTCCAACCATTAGTATTCACACAAGATTTTCCAAACAACTAGACAAAGCTTCTGAAGCACATAGAATAATGCTAATGCATAAGTAAGACATTCCAACCACATCTTTTACCAATGATATGCATTACATAACTTAAATACAAATAGAGAAAAGTAAAGTAGCACTTACACCAATCAAAGGGTTGTCAAAGTGCACAATGATAAGAAGGTCCCTTTCTATTTTCTAAACAAAAAAATAGCATATTAAAATTCAACAACAAATATATCTACAATCAAACTACTAGTGAAGCTATTGGTTAGTGGTCATTTCTAGTAAAAATAGGGCATCATATTAGAAGATTCATCGAAATTAAATGGAAGAATATGTGCAATAGTAGAATGTAGAACTTCAATAAGGTCCTTTTTAAGCTTTCAAAATCATCAAGCCTTACCTTGAAACTCACTACAAAAGTTTACCACCATCAAACTACCCATGAATAATGTCATTAGTGGTGAAAACTTGCAATATCATGAGTTGACGATGAGTTGTGGTGAAGTTGACAAAGTATACCATAAGTCATGGTAAGGTCATGGTAGCCAAAAAAACATTAGAAATAAATATTACAAGTCATGGTAAGATCATGCTGGCCTCACCACAAGTCGTACTTAGGTTGTGGTGGCTTCAAAAGATATCATTCTATTGTTCTTTTCTCTTACATTCAATTTGCAAATATCATGAGACATGGTGGCCTGGTGTTATAATACCATGAGTTGTGGTGGCCCAAAACAAAGGTGGTTTGACTATATACATACAATGAGTTGACTACAAGCTCTAGTCTAGTCATGGTTTTGCCAAAAATGCAAATTAAGAGCCATAAGTGCAAATTAATAGAAGATTTGATGAATTCAATGGTTAAACTAGCATGAAGATAATGTATGAAGCTCATATCTATGTAGCATGAGCAAGGATTTAGGTAATAAACATGAATATGAGCCACCTGAAATGGATTGAAAGAGGCTAATGAACGTATTCATGGATTAGCAACTTAATATGAAATTTAGGCAACAAAATGGATTTGCATGTGCACTTAAAGTGCTCAAAAACATGCTATGACATTAAAGGCTTATTCGAGAGTCAATGGGATGCCACTTCTGTACATTTAAAACATGAAAATTAACATGTATTTTGACCTATACAAAAGAGGACTTACATGAAACATAAAGTGCCTATGCTTTGATACAAAACTATGAACTAAATTGCAGCTCAATTTAACATGAGGTTTGGTTAGAAATATGAAGAAATATAGCATCAAGCATGAACATGGCTTAGACTTGACATTGAGCTTAAGAAGCATAAGAAATTTGAGAGGAAAAACTAGTCATTAATGTTTGCCTCTTATTTACAACAAACATAGCCCTAAATACTGAAAAAAAAGCTCTAATATCTCTTCATAATAAAATCTATACATTTTCAACTAACATATTGGAGGAAAAAACATTGATATGCATTACATAAACATCAAATCTAGAGTGGATTTGAATCCAACACACATGCATAAACATTTCTGCGAACACATGCTCCTAAAATATTCATATAACTAATGCATGTAAAATAAGAAAGAAAACATAGACAAATTAAACACAAATTAAAAGGCCACGAGAGAGTAAAACATAGGATCCTTAGGATAAATAAGCTCCTTCTTGAGAGAGAACCATGAGGACTTGAGTGTGAGGATTAGGAGAACTTTGTGTTAAGAGAATAAGAAAATTTATCTAAGAACATGAGAGAAAAATTATGAGAAATTCAACAACTAGGGCCTACCATGGGAGAGCCTAGATTTGGGAAGACTATTACTACAAAAATGCAAGGGATGGATTCTCTTCATGGAGCTCAAATGAAGGAACTAGAACACTCTCTTGGAAGGATAAAATATCTAGTATGAAAGAAGGAAGAAAAGCTGGAGGAGAGACATCCTTGCTTGATGTTCAAATGTTATGCTCCATTGTGTTAAAGAGAGACCTTTGTCCTATATTTATAACTTAAGGAGTGGAGAAGATTTAGAACTCCCTCTTATGTGGGACTAACTTTTCTTCTCTTTGCTTTTGTCATTTAGTATAAACTATGATTTCCTATGGTTTTCTTAGCTATTTTTTGGGGCTTTCTTACCTTCCTTGATATATGGCATTAAAACATAAAAGCATAATCATCTAAATGATAATGAAGGGATGAAGAAACAACAAATACAAAGTTTAGGCATCACACAAAATCTTGACAATGATGCTACATACAAGTCCTAAGGCTTCATGCTTAAGGTTTCTAATAGTCATTTATTGGAAGCTAAGTAATTTATTGGAATACAAGGCTTTTTCAAAGAATGTTATTCATGTTATTTATGTGATTCCTGCAAAATCATGTTAGTAAGTGAAGCCTTAATGCTTTTTTGCTAGCTATTTAGCACTACAAATGTGCCTATACACTCCCAAAATGTTAGCTGGCGACTTCCAACATTGATGTTTTTACTATATGCTATAAAATGTCAAAAAGAAGGAAAGAGAAGGAAAAAATTGCAAAATATAGCTAATTAGAAAGATTGAACACCAAGCAAGGTTAGAAAAATGGAAGGGAAAGAAATAAAGGTAAGGTATATCTAAAAGAAAAATAGCATAAAGAACCTTATGCAATGACAAATCGTTTCCTCTACCTAAGATGCATTATGCTTATAAAGATGTGTTCTTCATGTTGTAGATGTCTTTCTTCTTAAAGATGTCTCTCAAAGTTAGACAAAAATTAGCTAAGACATGAACTAGTGCTGAAGATGTCATTGAAGTCAAAGACACATTTCTTGCATTTTTCTTGAACATCTCAAATAACTTGTCCTCATACCCTAGATCAATTTTGAACTGCATTCTCTTTAAAGTGCTAAAGATGTCTTTCTGACTAGCTACTTGAAATCACAACATGAAATTACCTCTCAAATATGTCTATTGATTTAACACCTATAAAATCACTCAAACAAGGAAAAAAATAATAAATTCTCATTGTTATAGTCTTGAGAAAAATATCAAAACTGAGATCCTTAGATGAACTGGCGTAAAAAATTTTTTACGACCAAAATAATCTTACAAGCATTTGAATAAATCAAAGTAAAGTATATCTAACTAAGATTAAAGTGAAATGCATGAAATAAAATGAAATGAATAATGCACAACAAGATTTATAGTGGTTTGGCTTGGGCCTACTCCACTTCATAAGGCCATCTAATCTCTTCAATTCCTAGGCTCCAATCCATGAATAACAAACACTAGTTTCAAGGTTTTCTTGTCTCCCTTTCATACAACCAAGATTTTAGAATCAAATTGATGAATCATGGTTTGCTAGGCCTCGATATCAGGTACATGATATCGGGTACACAATATTGCAGCCTGGATACGATATCATATACATGATATCATGGTTCCTATGTTAGCCTATAAATATAGCACTCAGGTGCATAGCTAGGAAGTCTTTTGTCGATCTTTGAGTCAACCTTTTAGTTAGTCTTTCAGTCTGTTTTTAGTTTTTAATACTTTCCCCAAGTGCATACCCACAGTGTGATGCTTGTAATTGTACGAAACCTTTGTTCAAGTGTGACGTACTTGGACATGCACATGATCAACAATAAAGATCGAGATTACTCCATCATTGCAGCATTCACTTAGCTTTTACTTGTTTTAATTGTGAATTATTTATTGTTTTTTTCTTAGTTAATATTTCTTTTATCATCATTTACTATTCTTGTTGTTAATGCAAAATGAGTACATCTCAATCATGAACATTTAAGTGTAACTATGTGGTAACCTAGTAGCGTACCAAGTAGTGTCTTGAGTGATGCATGCTTGGTAATCCTTGAAGTAGTACACAAAGTCCAAGATGCATACGAATGATTAAGAATGGATGCTCATTGCACTTACGCTAGCTTAGGCTTTATTTCTTATTGCTTATTAGCTTAATTAAGTTATTTCTTCTTGTCCTTAGGAGAAGCATAGTAGTAGAAACCACATCATACACCTCACTCTGGACAAACCATACATGACAAAGTAAATACTAGTCTAGCTGGGAAGACAAAAAATTGTGATCAATGTATAACTATCTAGGTGCCACAACTAGTCTGTCTATGGAGTTCGACCAGATCACGCGTACATGCTTGTATTCGTATGGTTTAGCGTAGGGGTACCTCACCGCTCATCATTAGTGCCATTGCCGAGGATGGTGCTAGTTATCTAGATTAGTTATATCATATAAGATTATTGTAGAAAGGTATTAATGATATATCTTTTAGACAAATAAGTTAAATTTAGTTAAGTCACACATAATTCATGACAATGCCTCTTTCACAAGATAACGATAACGCAACATCTAGCGCGGTAATTCATTGGAAAAACAATGAAATTTATGATGAAGAAGAAGTTTGGAGTACTCAATCTTATGTAGGAGTTTCATATGTTCATAGATACCCCAACTATACTCAAGGCCTTTTGTCATCCAACTCAGACACCTCTAGTGAAGATGGGACATCTCTTAGAACGAGGGGCCCCGTAAGGCCTAGGATCTTCTCAATGGATAACAAGAGTACATCATTGGATGATTAGGAGACTTACAAAAGTCATGACGAGTCTTCTAGTTTCCTTTCTTCCTTTGCTCTTTCAATGTCAAGTTGTGACACAGATGACCATTCCTTAAGGGATCAGCGTAGAATAGAAATTGAACCCACGGGCAAAATCAGGAACACCAACATGAACATAGACAACATCGTCCCAACTCATGAACTCAACCTATTTAGTGATGATGAACCCCTACTAGCCATAGAGAGCCTAATTTATATCCCGTAGGCATCAAAAGAAAAGCATCTACCTAGGCTTGATTTAAACAACTTTTCTAAGTTCTTAGTGGGCTATGATTTAGATTTGCAACATCATTTACAAGCCTTCTACGATGCCTGTGCATGGAACAACATTGATAATGGGTGGAAAAGACTTAAGCTCTTTCCTCTAACACTCATGGGCCAAGAAAAAGTGTGGTACAAATCTTTAAAACCAAATTCAATTCACCAATGGCCTACAATGGTGAAACTCTTCAACGAAAGATATCAAACCTGTGCAAAAGTGTCAGCCTTGAGGAGACAAATCCAAGAGTGGAAACAAGGGCAACATGAACCCTTGGACATGGCCTTAGAAAGATATTACTCTTTGTTAAACAAATGCCTAGGCCATGGGTTCTCTGAGGATAGGCTAATGTGTCACATCATGAATGGGCTTCATAATGAAATGAGAAAGACCCTAGGGATGTATGCCCCAGGTCAACTATATCAACTATGAACCCACCAATTTCAAGAGCTTATTAAGTGGGTAGAAAAAGAAGAAGGAGAAATAACCAAATGGGAAAATGTTGAAAGATCTCAACAAGACCAAAATCTTAAAGTAATGAAGGTCCATAATCATGAAGAGGGGAAATCAACTCACCTTGAGGATGTGGAACCATCCTCATTTGTGCCAATACTAAAATCACTAGATGAAATTGAGGCAAAAATCAATAAGATGACAAAGTGGGTACATGAAAAATGTAGAGAATATGCAAACATTATCAGAGGTGGAACCACACAACATTACTCTGACAACCAAAACAAATAGAGGAGAGGATGCCTAACTTAGAAACAAGACAGAACACCATTCGACAATTGGAAAGAAGGGCTAAAGAAAGAAAGGATATGGACTTAATTACAAATAATAAGTATCAATGTGATGTTTGCCTATACGATCATCTCAAAGGTCAATGCCCAATATTTTCACATCTACATGAGCATTGGGGAAGAATGCTACATCCAGATTTCATACAGAAGTATTGTGCTCAACCGTAGTGGCAAAACCCCCAGTCATGGGGAAGACCATCGTCAAACTTGCCTCACCCTTCGTATCCCTCAACACTAAGTGCTTATTATGTTCAACACCATGTTTCCCCAACTGGATCAACATCCTCTGCTTCACCTGATCATTATCATTCTCCCAAGTATCATCAACCCATGTCCTCTCCTCCAGGATCACCACCTCATGTCCCTTACACTCCTCTTTACTCTCAATATTCTCATCCTTCACCTCCTTCTACATCGCCACTAGTTGTATTGGAAAGTTTTGCACCACCACACCAACCAGCCAACATTACTTGTGCTGCTACTATCAACAGTAGTGGGAATCCTCCACAACGTCGAAAGAATCCTTTCTTTAGGCATGTGATGGGACATGATATCGCATGGGCCGCGATATTTCAGCCACCACGATATCGTGGTGTGCTATCATATCTATAAATAAGAGGTGGCTCTCCCTTGTTTCTCATCCTAGGCTTAGATCGTAGTGAAAATTTGGCAGTTTGATCCCTCTAGAGATAGAATATTTTCCATGTGCGCGCAGTAGGAACTCCAAAGTGAATGGATCTTTATTCGAGCAGACATTGTATCTGAACACAAGTTTGTGTACGGCAATAAAGACGAACTTCTTGGATAAACCTTGTAGTGCATGGAATAGGCTAATTAGGAATTTATTTACTATTATTTATTATTTTTCATTTAAATTATTTCTTAGTTTATTAAATCTCTCTCAACCCTTCTCTCCTAGTTAAGTGCCTCAGTACGACCGCTTCGAGCGCGTGTGTTACGCTTGGTGATCCCAGCAACGATTAGCGTTTGGTAATCAAGGTTGCATTGGTTCAGGGTGTGAACGGTAAGTAGGAATGGATGCTGATGCTAGGTTAATTCAGACTTAGTTAGTTAGTTAAAGTTAGTCAATTAGTCTCTTCAACCCTTCACCTTACTAGCATAGGAGATAAAACAAAAAAACTATAAAAGTCATATACCTCAAACTTCATTAACCATACAACCATGACAACTACAAGTAAGTCTGGGACGACAATGAATAATTAACCTTAAGTGTTCCATGAGGTGTGTAGGCACTTAGTTTGCAGAGTTCGACCAGATCGCGCGTGTTACGCTCGTATTCGTATGGTTGAGTGTAGGGGTACCTCGCCACTCATCATTGGCGCCATTTCCAGGGACTAAGTGTTTGTGCGCTAAGTAGAACATAAGAGATCACTCACATTGTTGGGAGCTTAAATGAACCTTAGGGTTAATTAAATGAAAAAAAATTATCTAACAGTTAATCAGCATACTGAATAAGACAATGTTTTCTTCTTCTTCTCACAAGAACATTACACCACCTAGGGATAATACTAGAAATAGTCGGCAATCTAAAACACATAACCAAAATTTGCCAATTCCTCAACAATACCAAGTAGTATATACTCATCCCGATGAGTACATACCAGACTTTACCTTTATCCTCCATTAAGATAAACAGTTGTGATGGAGAGACTTGCAAGGTAACATAGTGTTACCTCTAGATCGATCAGTCCCAAACATGCTCCTCCGTGCTCTTGCACAAATCGACATGACAAAACTCTATGCTAAATACGTTATAGGCGACTTTGACATAAGGGATTACCATCCCACATCCACACAATGTATAAGGGACTCAAGGCAGGAGAGCCAACATACACTGTTGAAGGGCAAAGGGGTCCCGCACATCCTAAGTGAAATCGGAGATGATGAACCACTTATAACGGGTTCTCTATCGAATGATGTTCCCCCTCCTGACGATAGTGAGAAAGTGAGGTATCAGAACCTACGATCCACGATACACAACCTTGGTTCTAATCCCTGTGAACACCAATTGTTCACTGAAGGAATAACAACAAATGACAAGGATGGACACTTGGATTGTCATCACGATCGGGGCTGAAGCCACAAAAGAGAAGGTGGGAAACATCATCATGGCGATGGTTCTCCTTCTTCTTTCCCTTCTTCACATCATTCACCCTCTCCTTCCACATTTTGGCGTAGCCATCAAGAGCATAACGATGAGGATAGAGGTAGACAAAATGAGAGACCATGACAAGAAAGTCAAGAGAGAGGACAAGGGCATGAATGAAGGGAAAGTAGGGAACAATGTAGACATCATAGATGTCATGAAAGAGATGATCATGATGAACCCCTACTTGCCACCCAAAGCATGCTAGACATCATGGAGGTAGTTAGAATACTGACAAGGCATTAAAGAGATAGTTAGATCAAGTGCTTGGACATGAATAACATCCCACACTTTGAAGGGGGATACAACGCAAATCCACAAAATCATTTACAGACATTTCATGATGCCTGCACCTTGCAAAAAATAGAGAACGAGTGGCAAAAACTGAAGTTGTTTCTCAGGACACTCATCAAGGAAGCAGAGAGTTGGTATCGATCCTTAGAGCCGAAAACCATTAGGAGGTGGGGTACGATCTTAGAACTCTTCAACGATAAATATCAAACGTACTGCAGAGTATCTAACTTGCGTAAGAAGATCCAAGGATGGAAGTAAGGTACTCATGAACCCTTGGATGCTGCCATGGGCCGCTACTACACATTGTTACATCGTTGCCTGGGCCATGGTTACGCACAGCGGGATCAACTCTGCCACATCGTAGTTGGGCTAAGGTATGAAACTAGGAGAACCCTTGGGACTTATGCCCAAGGGAGACTATCAGAACTTAGATCCCATGAGATTCAACGATTGTTGGAACAAGTAGCCAAAGAAGAAGGGGAGGTATGAAAAAGAGAGAGTGTGGAAGAGTATAACCGTGATCTCTCTCTTCAAAAGAAGGGAGTGAAATTTTGCGATGAAGAGGATGAGTCACCACTCGAAGAGTTGGTGAATAGAAAAACCTTGCCACTCCATAAGCTAACAATGGAGGTGGCAGCTAAGGTAGATCAGATACAGGACTCTGTAGATAGTAGACTTGAACTTGTCCTGAAAATAGTTGAGGAGTCTAAGGAGGAACGAATTAGTGACAATAACAAGACAAAGCGGAGAGATTCAGGCCCTGCACATGACAAGGGTAAGGGGAAAATAACTATCTCTGATGAGGTTATGGATTCAGACACAGACGATGACGGTGGATGTGAGATCTGCTNCATGATGGTAACAATGTCCTCAACCTGTTCCAAAGGAACAGTGATGGACTNGGTGTATGCACTCAACCTGAGACTTAACAGATGGCAGACAGCCTGAAGGTTACCTTATCCCCAAGGTAACCCAAGGTAGTTCCACCAACCTTTGAGGTNATCAAGAAGAGCCTTATGAGGTTCATTCCCAGCGACCTGAAGATAAATTAGGGGGCTCCCAGGATCAGATAATTTCTTGGAAAGGTGGCCTACCTTAATCTAGTCGGTTACGGTATGTGTTAACATAACCATGTGCATTGGACGTGATTTTTTGTGTGAAGGGGATCCCGAAACCTTATTTGGTATGGCAGTGTTTAGATGTTCAACCGCTTGTGAGGATGAGGGCTTAGTTGGATTGTTAGTTCTGAAGAAAGGTCTTTTTGGCATAAAATTGTCAGGACCAACTGAGGATTGAGGATTGGAAGCCCTCGTGACATTGGGTTGTTGCAGTTGAGGAGGAAATATCCTTGGCATTATTGGAATGGTTGGTAGTGGAGCTACCAGCGTGAGAGGTGCAGATGGATTTGGAGGATGGCATACATGTGGAGTGTCCCTTTCGGGAGGGGAAGTCTAATAATATTCCCGAACTAGGTAGTGACGTCGTGGAGTTTCGTAACCCATAGGGTCACTTGAAGAGATTGGTTGCTGCACGTAGTAACCATAAGGATTAGGTTGCTGGTAAGGGTATTGTTGCCCAAGCGATGGCATCCCCCATGATTGTGGGTATTGCCACTATTGATGTTGTCTGATGGGTTGTGGTGGAGTTCCACCTGGATAGTACCTCAAAGGTTGGTGGAACTACCTTGGGTTACCTTGGGGATAAGGTAACCTTCAGGCTGTCTGCCATCTGTTAAGTCTCAGGTTGAGTGCATACACCCCAAACTCTTGTAGATGTGAGATGATTGGACAACATCCCTTAGGATGGTCATAGTAGCAGATCTCACATCCACCGTCATCGTCTGTGTCTGAATCCATAACCTCATCAGAGATAGTTATTTTNAACAACATGCATGGAACTGACTGAGGGGATCACTAATGCTTACATTGAAAGCACATACGTACTAGAGCAAGTTCGTTTCCAACTTCCAGCCCTTAACTTTGAAAACATTAATTGGGGGAAGTTGGAGATTCCTAAGGAATTTAGACAAGAGTCCCTATACCTAAAACCATTGTCCACCGGTTTGGAATACATGACCCTTGAAAACGGAAAATTGGTAATTGTCAATGCAAAACTTGCCCCCAAACAAAAAGAAAGCCTATTAAAGGTAATAAATAAATGGTCAAAAACCTTTGCCTGGTCATACCCCAAGATAACTGGAATAGACCCTAGGATATGCCAGCATAGGATCTACACGGACCCCTCCATGAAGCCTCGGAAGCAACCACAAAGGCGGTTGAACCCGAAATTGAAACAGGTAGTGAAAGAAGAGATAGAGAAACTACTCAAGGCCGGGTTCATATATTCCATTGCTGATAGCGAATGGGTTAGTCCTCTAGTAATCCTTCCTAAGAAAGGAGTCAAATGGAGGGTATGTATATATTTTAGGCTACTGAACATGGCAACATTTAAAGATCATTTTTCGTTGCCGTTCGTCGACCAAGTCTTGGACACTATAGCGGGGCATCGCTATTATAGTTTTCTGTATGGATATAGTGGATATAATCAAATCTGAATAGCACCAGAAGATCAAGCCAAAACAACATTCACCAGTCCCTAGGGAACCTTTGCATATAAGCAAATGCCATTTGACTTGTGCAATGCCCCCACCACATTCCAACGTTTAGTCCTAAGAATATTTCAAAAACAAATAGGAAATGGAGTGGAAGTCTTTATGGATGACTTTTCCACTTACAGGGCAAGCTTTGATCAAGCCCTAGACTGGTTAGAGTAGGTGTTGAAACGATGCGTTGAAACCAATCTAAAGCTCAACTAGCAGAAAAGCCATTTAATGGTTCAAGAGGGCATAGTACTGGGGCATAAGATCTCGCAATCAAGAATAGAGATAGACCCGAAAAAAGTAAAGATTATCCAAGGAATCACTCAACAACCAGAAATGGTCAAATATATTGAGTCATTCCTTGGACACACTGGCTACTACAGGAGATTCATTGAGAACTTTTTCAAGATTGCCAGACCATTGGTAGAATTAACGAAGAAAGATGCACCCTTCGAATGGACTAGGGAATGTGAACGAGCATTCCAAACTCTAAAACAAAGGCTTGTGGAAACCCCTATTCTACAAGCCCCCAACTGGTCCAAACCATTTCATATAATGAACGAAACATCTAATTATGCCTTAGGAGCCGTACTAACATAGTTAGATGAACAAAAATGCCCTTATTACATCCACTGTGTGAGTAAGAGTATTGCTGGTGCACAACTCAACTACACAACTACCGAAAAAGAATTAATGACTGTAGTGTTTGCACTGGACAAATTTAGGCACTATGTGTTGGGCTACAAAGTGTACATTCATACAGATCATAGTGCAATACGGTTCCTCATGAATAAGCCAATGGTTAGCCCTCGTATTATACGTTGGTTGGTAACCCTTCAAGAGTTCAATTTAATAATAGTAGATCAAAAAGGCACCGAAAACGTAGTTGCCAATCATTTATCTCAGTTGCATTGGGACAACAGAGAGGATGAATATGCTGTATCTGATCACTTTCCTGATGAAACCCTCTTTGCCAGTGTAATAAATAACTAACCCAGGGGAACAAATTGGGATAGTAGCATTCTTACTTATCTCCTCTCCCAAAAAACGCCATAAGGGTTGGACTTTAGAAAGAAACAACGGTTTCTTCAGAAAACCAAGTACTTCATGGAAATCAAGGGACAACTCTATAAAGTCTGTCCTAATGACTTGGTTCGATGGTGTGTGCCCAATGAGGATCAGTTAAGAGTTCTTCAGGATGCTCATGAGGGTCCCTGTGGGGGCCACTATGCAGGGAGACGAACAACCATTAAGATCCTGCTTGCAGGATACTACTGGCCAACGCTATTTCGGGATGCCCATCAGTTTGTCCAATCTTGTTAATGCTGTCAATGGGATGGTGGAATGACTACTAGAATGGAGGGTCCACAATAATGGATTCAACTCTTAGAACCCTTCAATATTTGGGGAATAGATTTTATGGGGCCTATTACACCGATGTCCAATGGGAAGGCTTATATTATTGTTTTTGTTGACTATTTGACTAAATGGGCTGAAGCAACTGCTGTAAAAAATTGCACATCGTCTACAGCTACGTGATTTGTACAAAAAAAATTGTAAATAGGTTTGGTGTGGCGCATGCAATCATCTCCGACAATGGAACACATTTTACAGGTGCAACCTTTCGCAAGTTGATCCAACACTTAGGGGTGGAACATAATGACCACACCTTATCACCCCCAAGCTAATGGCCAAGCCGAGGTCACCAACCAAGAGATTACAAGTATATTAACGAGAACAATTAGCAAATTTAGGTGAGATTAGAGCACGAAACTGAACGACGCTCTCTGGGCGTACCACTCCACTTGGAAACTCCCTACAAGCTACTCTCCCTATGAGTTGGTGTACAGAAAACTCCAAAAACTTCCAATTCAAACAGAGCTCTGTACACTGTCCATGGCATGTGACCTCCACCTTGACCTCAATCTAGCACAAAGACAACGATTGGCATCTCTAAATGTGCTAGACGAGAATCGATTGGTTGCCCTTTCATCAAATGAGATACATAACGCATACAACAAACAATGTCATGACTCGAAAATTCGAAAGGTTAAATACCACCCGGAGACAAGGTCCTTTACTGGAATCCTGCACATGTACCACAATGTACGAAATTTCAAACATTGTGGGAGGGATCCTACATTATCCATACGACCTTTCCCTTGGGAGCCATGAAAATATACAAACCTGAAACCCCTGATAAGAGACTACTGGTCAATGTGTAACAAACCAAACCTTTCCATGAACCAAGAACAGCCAGTGCAACTCACACCTCTAGTAGCGGACAACCACGCTCCTTATTTCGGATCTCCCCCTTTCCATTCAGTCATGGGGGAGATGGCCACCTGTGCTTATAAATCGAGGCCCTTAGTTCCTTTTAATTTTTTTTACACATTTTTGTTTTAGAAATTTCTTTAACTTTTCTTGTTTTTTTTTTCAACATCGTTATACTTTTTCATTTTGTGTGTGTTTGTATGTGTGTGTTACCCACCTTGTAAGTTTTTCATTCAATAAGTGTTCTTTATGATGGTATGAACTGTTTTTATATTGATTGCTAATGTTTGGTTTTTACCTTTAAGTAATGATGTTGATACTAAGGTATGTTTCTTTTGATATCGCAGGCAATGAGTCCACTTCATCCATCCATCCATAAGTTCTATGGTTTCTCTCGACTTGGAAATGTACAATCTCTTCCTAAATAAGAACTCTAATGAATTGGTGACTGGGTATTTCTCAAACTAAGGAAGGACTCTAGGTTTGAAAAGGGTGTGAATTCTAGGGAACTTGATGCATTTGTGTTGTCCATTCTCTTGGGTGCTTGGATGTTTTCTTCTTAAGTTTTCTTACCGTTTTGACGTCACCCAATCATCGGGAAGCTGAGCAAATAAAAATAACAAAGTCTTTGCATGGTGTAGTTCTCACGCATAAACACATAAAACAAAAAAAAAGAAGAAAAGAAAAAAGAAAAAAAGGAAAAAAACAAAGGAAGTGAGAATTCAAAGCACATCCCTTAGATGAAAAAATTATTTGGGCTACAAGCACTAGTTATGAAACTAAAATAAAAGGTTCCCTCTAACTAAGGCCATTCTCGCTTCCTGTTCTCTCGTCCTTGTTTCGTCGGAATGGTGGTGGCTCTTGGGTGAAGGCATCCTTGTTATTCAAGAGGATGGATCGGCCGAGTGCATTAATGCGAAGTCACTTGATGTGGTTTGTTTGAGGCCAGACTTGGAATGGGATTTACTAAGTCACATTAATCATGAACTTCAGAAGGGGCTGTACACCACCTTGTTCTTGAGATTCCATTCCATTTTCTTCTCTCCATCCTTCTCTTCATTGTTCACCTCATTGCCGGTTGTATCATTAGTGTATATTTTGGTGGATACATTGTTTTCTTTTTGATAAATTCTTACGGTTAAGACTTTAACTCTTGTTCCAAATGACATTCCCAAAGCCCAAGGACTCTTTGAATGTGGGTTTGTGAGGGCATTAAGGGCATGAGCCTACTTTGGGGAGGACCCACTAACATTCCTATTTGGTGCATCAGTTAAATTCTTTTCCCTAACAGTTTTGCAATTAACTCTATTTGTTCATTTTCATCTTGACATCCATATCATCGACATTATAGTTGTCTCTTTTTCTCCATCTTTCTTGTTCCTTTTATTTCTCCATTCTATCGCTATCGGAGGTTCACTATTAGTCATGGGGGTACGGGGCCCAATTTTTTCAATTTTCTCCTAACCCCTACACCTTCGATAGTCATCACTATTATATCTCCAGACTCGTATCAACCATACCAAAACTCAGCCAATGGACCTTTCACCGAAGCAAGGTATCAACTACATTGAAATTCATTTACCCTTGCTAATATAAGATTGTGTTGTGTGTGCATATGGCAATCATGCAACAACAGATTGGATCTGGCAAGAACACCTGGAATGGAGCAGTGCTGAAGCAGTTATGTAAGGAGCAAGATTGATGGCGCACTTATGGATGGACAACGAAAGGTGCAATCTTGGTATTGGAAATAGAAAAACTTCTTTCTCTCTCTCTTTCTTAGCTACCAAATAAGGCCTAATGTTAATGTAATAATGTGTTTACTCTTGTTGTCATGAACACCAGTTTTGTTGTGTCTTGTAATGATGATCCGTTCACATATCACTCCATTAGTTCCATTCAGTCAATAATCCCATACCTTCCCAATATTTTGTAAGGAACTCAAGGACGAGTTTTCATTCAGTGATGGGGGTATGATGGGATGCGATATCGCATGGGCTGCAATATCGCGTACCGCGATATCGCATCGTCCCCCACGATATCGCGGTGCATCGTCATTACTATAAATAAGAGGCAGCTCTCCCTTGTTTCTCATCCTAGGCTTAGATCGTAGTGAAACTCTAGTAGTTTGATCCCTCTAGAGATAGAATATTTTCCATGTGCCTGCAGTAGGAACTCCAAAGTGAATGGATCTTTATTCGAGCAAACATTATACCTGAACACAAGTTTGTGTACGGAAATAAAGACGAACTTCTTGGATAAACCTTGTAGTGCATGGAATAGGCTAATTAGGACTTTATTTACTATTATTTATTATTTTTCACTTAAATTCTTTCTTAGTTTATTAAATCTCTCTCAACCCTTCTCTCCTAGTTAAGTGCCTCAGTACGACCGCTTCGAGCATGTGCGTTACGCTTGGTGATCCCAGCAACGATTAGCATTTGGTAACCAAGGTTGCATCGGTTCAGGATGTGAAGGGTAAGTAGGAATGGATGCTAATGCTAGGTTAATTCAGACTTAGTTAGTTAGTTAAAGTTAGTCAAGTAGTCTCTTCAACCCTTCAACTCACTAGCATAGGAGATAAAATAGAAAAACTATAAAAATCATATACCTCAGACTTGCTTAACCATACAACCATGACAACTACAAGTAAGTCTGGGAAGACAACGAATAATTAACCTTAAGTGTTCCATGAGGCGTGTAGGCACTTAGTCTACAGAGTTCGACTGGATCACGAGTGTTACACTCGTATTCGTATGGTTGAGTGTAGGGGTACCTCGCCATTCATCAGCATGGCTGTAGAAAGTGATAGCATGACTTTGAAAACATTGCATCCTCCAAATCAACAAAAACCCAACACGGTGATGCACCTTCCTCCTCAAACTCAACACCTCCTGTTACCTTATCCAGACCATTAATCAACACTCCAACAACCACACAACCCATTCAATATAACAACGTAGGGAGACATATCGATCCTTGCATACCGTCTTATGGTCATAGGTGCCATAGCAGGTCAGCTTTTTATCAGATGACCACATCCTATAATTTGCCCCACTATGCCTACTTTAATCAAGTGTGTGAACCCCAATTTGGGTACATTCCTACCACTACACCAAAAGATACCTAGTGGTTTGGATATGACCGGACCCCAATATTTCCAACATGCATGAATCCAAACTTTCCATTTATTAATTCTTGCCATGATCAAAGGTTTAGTCATGGGGGATATCCCCCATTCTAACAAGCAGAATTAGTAAATGTTTTTCTTTTTCTTTGGTCTTACAATTTTTTTTTTTGTTTTCTAATTCTTCATTTTTCAATGTGTCATTTTATCTTTTTGAGGGTAATCTCATCTATGAATAAAACACTCATGTAACCAATGGGTTGAGATGTTGTTCTATGCTATCGAGTCACAAGTGAGTAATTATTTGGATGGTGAGCCCACAACATCCACCCATCCATTCTATTAATACAAGGTTCTACTCTGGGTACGATGATATTCTTGTTATCATTGAAACTGAAAAGTAACGTTGTACTCATTATGCCTAGAGTAAAGAGTGATGAACTAAGAAAGAATGACAAGGGTGTGACATCAAGGGGACTTGTGGATTCTATTTAGTGACATCTGTATTTGCTATCATGCAGCTTGGTTGTACTAAGATCCTTGTAGATCTAACAAAAATGGGAGTAAGATTTGTAATAAAGGCACTCAATAGAGGAACTCAATGTTGTTCTAGAGGGTCCCACTAGAAAGACATGCACCCATGCCTGAAGGTTGGTGGCTTCTCTTGATCCCTATTGGAAAAGACAAAGTGCAAAAGCAACTAGAAAAAGAAAAAGAAAAGAAAGAAGAGAATCAAAAAAGAAAAGCTGAAGAAGAATGTTCCACAAACAAATTTGAATCACTCCTCCCTTGGAAAAAATGCCAAGTGAATGTACACCTTACTATCATGATGCTCTTATGGTTGTCTATCATTGGGATGAAACAATGTGATGTCACTAATCAAAGGTATGGACTTGGTTTTGATCTTGGAGCGATAGGGTAATAGCACTTTAATCATGTGCAACGCTTTGGGTTCATTGTACCCAGGGTAAGTTACTTCACGTCCTAATCTTTGCAATCCCTTCTACGATTCATCTCATCTCACGGTCCAAGTACTTGTAACTTGTGTCTTGCATGGCATAGAATTTATACCTCATCATGGTGGTATTTAACATGTGTGTGTTTTGTTGCATAGGTGTAGATTGCATTTAACCCTTCTAGTACCTACAGACATTTTAAGGCGTGGTTACGCAAGGGCATGATAGGTTGGAACTTGCTTTGGGGAGGACCCACTTGCGTGACTTTTGTAATTTGTACTTGTTACACACCACCACATCATTTTGTACCCTTCGAGTACTACATTGCTAAATCTATTCTTTCCTTTGTCATTATTTCAACCAAACGTTCCTTAGAACCACTACATGTCCTTTTTCCTCACCCTATTCAAAGAACTTCATTGTATAACTCCACTTCATTACACTTTTGGTGCCTTAATTTCCACTTGACATTACCCTAAACCTTTCAAATCTACCTCAAATACTTCATTTTTGGCCATAAAAACTCGAAAATGCATCAATTTTACTAAGTACGCTATTTTTGATAGGACGTGATATTAGGTACCCAATATCAAGTCTAACCCAATATCAGGTACATGTTGTTTCATACGCAATATCGCGTCTATAGAACTTATATGTATTGGACCCTTGTTCACTCAAAAGTTAATTTCAACAGTTTACATAAGGGAGTTGTTTAAATTTTCTTCCACCATTTTAATGCTTTGAGAGTCTAACATTCAACCATCAATATATTGCTCATTAATGCTTCAATTTCCTTTCCAATTACACCTACTTAAACCCAGAGTGTTTACCTCGGTCATGGGGGTGGGGTACGGTAGAATTTGTGCATAATGTTTTTGAAATTTTCTATTGCCTGAAGGATATCACAAGGGTAAGTACTATTAAAAAATGTTAAAAACTCATGCCAAACTCATTTTCTTCCTTCACCCAAATCATTTAAATTATTATCGGAGTCACCTGATCAAATTGGGCTTGACATGAAAACTTTTAGGAGAACTTCCTTGAAACATTTCTAACTTTGAAATCACACTAAGCAAAGAATTCAAATTTATTAAAGGCAATGAGTAAGGGATGAGATAATTGAACTTATTTTAGTAACCTTACTAACAATCGATCTTTTTGAGATTACAGATGACACCTAAATGAGGACAATAAGAAGGACCTTCTCAAGGTGCATCCAAACATCTGAGAAGAGGTAGAGGCCAAGAACCTCATGTGGAGCATGTAAAATAGGAGGCATAATTATTTAGCATCCATCAAGAAACCCCTACCATTGCACAATCTGGTTAGGCAAAAGGTAGAGAGGGTAGGGTACCCAAACAAGGAAAACATCTCATGTTATCCTTAGAATGCGTTCAAGCCATTTGGGAAAGGTCCACATCTACTGCAGTGATTGCGAAACTTAATTTTGGGCTTTTTACCGAATTTTCCTCTGAACTAGTCAAGGATCAACTCAAGGGATCTCCACTATGTCATGTCCTCTCGAAAAGTGGAGAATGGTATTTGAGGGAAACCTATTAATTTTGGCATAATAAAGAGGAAGGCACCATTGTTGACATTGGTGGATTTTAGGTGATTTCTCTGTAAAGGCCATTGTAGAAGTTCTGAATCTTCCAGATGCAGGGCCTAAAGTTTCTCATCTATTCACTTGCTTCAATGTAGATGCAAGAAAAGTATGCCTAAAAAGGATGTATGAAAAGGAAGACAAAACATATGGAGAACTAACCCTTAAAGAGAGAATCTATTTTAAAATTGGCACCTATCACATTTTCCCAAGGATGGGGTTAAACAAGATCTCTACCTATGCAACCAGAGGAAGTGCAATCTTGATGGGCAAGGTTGATGCCAATTTGTCCCATTTGTATTTAATAGAGATATTGAGGTGGTTTGAAGAATGGAAGATAGGAAATTTCTCACTACCCTTTCCATGTCTAATCAAGAAGCTATGCTAGCATGTTGGAATTCTGGGGTACACTAATGATGTCCCTAGAAAAGCTCAAAATGCTTCATATGCTGAATTACTAAAGCCACCAGTACCAAGAAAAGATATTGGTGAGACACTTGAGCTTGAAAAAGAATAGACGGTTAGGCCCACTACACCTCAAACAGTAGGGCCTAGCTAACTTCAAGATATGAGGCTCATCCAACAATAAGAAGTAGGGCCCAACACGCAGCCCATAGGCCAGCAGGACTAGCAACGACCACCGTTGCTGCAAGATTATTAACCATCAATAAGCCATCTCAGGGCCATCACAAAAATGGTTAGTTGGGGAGGTAGGGATGAGGCCAATCTCTTCAAGGTGATCAATGATGTGATTTAGCCCGCCATATCAATTGATCATGCAAGGGGCAAGATCTCAATACAAATAGGAGGAGGGGAATCACATTGGTGACAATAGATCTTGGGAAATGTTGCATCATTCCAAGTACAATTAGAAATTGGTAAAGGAACCATAGTAGCGGTCATGTAACACCAGGATGCAACTGGAGCAGTAGAGGTGGTCGCAAATCACATCAAAGAATCATTTAACATCCCTATTGTGCCACTAGTAGATTTCACAAGAGCACATGATGCTCAAGTTCTAGCCAGTACTTCAATGACTCTTATGGAATATGAGGATGCTCTAGATCACTTACTGTAAAAAGAACAAGTAATGATGTCCTTTTTTGACATCCCCCATGATGTCTCAGTGGCACAATCATACCTCCTTTACACTAAGGGAAAGATGGTCATGGCTGAGATTAGGGTCAAACACACAGAAGATGAGTTGAGGAGACTCCAAGAAACGTTTGTTGCCCTACAAGTTAAACAGTGGGATCCATCCCAACTTGTTCCAGTCGATCAACTAGAATCATAGAGTAAATAAATTAATTACTAGTGGAGAATAAAAGGGTGGCAATGGAAAAGGAGAAGGCTAACTGGGATGCTTCGAAAACATAGGCTCAGACATATGCACATGCAAAAGCACTCAAGGCCTTACAATAAGAAAATAAACTCCTTGCTACCAAAAATATTCAGTTGACGATAGTTGAAAAATAGAAGAATGTTCTCAAGGAAAGTTTCTAGCAAATTCAAGAATAACTAATAAGTATCAGCCAATACTTAAGTTTCTTAGCCAAAGAGAACGAAACCCTCTCAATGAAGGAGGTACGCACCATCTGGCAGAAGACAGCCATTGAAATAAGCGCATGGTAGAATGAGGCTAAGTGGCATGAAAAGTTGAAGGAACATTTTTGTGATTAGGTGGGGATATATAAGGAGATCATCAATAAATAGATTCGTATGACCAAGGGTCACATTAACTCTTTTAGTGCTCAACACACTGACTAGCAAGCCATATTGGACACTTATGCCTTTGCCCACCAAGCAAAATTAAAGAGCCAAGACTTGCAAATCCAGGATCTCATAGAATACATGGAGTTGGAAAATCTGCAGTATGCCAACTTGGCCATGTTAATAGTAGGACACCCAAGGACTAAGCTAGAAAAACAAGTAGTTGCCACCTATGCCAAATATGAAACAAAGATTGTTGAACACAAGAAGACATTGCAGAGACTGGAGGTAGCGAACTTTGAACTAGAGGTGATGAAAGCTAGCTACTAAGGCCAAAAATATGTAGTAGCAGAATTGGCTTGATAGCTTACGGATTATCAAGAATTTAGAGATAAAGCGAGAGCCTACGAGGAGGAACAACAATTGTTTGCAATATGGTATGTCAAAGCCAAGCAGATGTTTTCACAACTGTCATGTCCATGGGAGGTGCCGACTCTGTTAAACATTGGAACATTAGCATGGATGACACATGATCCTCAAATAGAGGAGAAAAAACTTCAGGCACTCCTTCAAAAGTATCCATTTCAGAAGCTTGGAGCACAAGATAAAGGGAAAAAGCCCATGGAGGAGCCACCACCACCAGGAACCACATGAGTTTCGAATAATTTTGTATTTTATGTTGGTGTCTAGATTTTTTTTTATTTTTTTTTTCTAGTCCCACATTGTAGCATGAAATAATCCATAGTTAGTCCATAATCCCATACCTATCCACTGTGTAATCAAATGAACTTGTTCCTCATTTTTTTTGACTTGAGGATGAGTTTTTATTTAGTCATGGGGGTATGATGAATCGTGGTTTGCTAGGCCCCGATATTGGGTATGCAATATCGTAGCTTGGATACAATATCATATACATGATATTGTGATTCCTGTGTTAGCTTATAAATATAGTACTCAAGTGCATAGCAACGAAATCTTTTGTCGATCTTTAAGTCAATCTTTTAGTTAGTCTTTTAGTCTATTTTTAGTTTTCAGTTCTTTCCCAAGTGCATGCCCGTAGTCTGATGCTTATAATTGTATGGAACCTTTGTTCAAGTGTGACATACTTGGACACACATACAATTGGCAATAAAGATCAAGATTACTCCATCATTGTAGCATTCACTTAGCTTTTACTTATTTTAATTGTTAATTATTTATTGTTGTTTTCTTAGTTAATATTTATTTTATCATAATTTACTATTCCTATTGTTAATGCGAAATTAGTAAGCCTTAATCATGAACATTTAAGTGTAACTACGTGGTAACCCAGTAGTGTATCAAGTAGTGTCTCAAGTGATGTGCACTTGGTAATCCCTAAAGTAGTACACAAAGTTCAAGATGCATATGGATGATTAAGAATGGATGCTCATCGCACTTAGGCTAGCTTATATTTTATTTCTTATTGATTATTAGCTTAATTAAGTTATTTCTCATTATCCTTAGGAAAAGAATAGTAGTTGAAACCACATCATACACCTCACTCTGGACTAAACCATACATGGCAAAGCAAATACTAGTCTAGGTGGGAAGACAACAAACTACGATTAGCGTATAACTGTCTAGGTGCCACAACTAGTCTATCTGCAGAGTTCAACCAAATCATGCGTACATGCTCATATTTGTATGGTTGAGCATAGGGGTCCCTCATCGCTCATCAAAAATCCTTAAACTAGATGTCAAAACAAAGGGAAATGAAAGTGATGCTAACGAGATCTCTTAATAGATCAAATTGCACCAATACAAATGCAGATCATGCAAAAGATACAATAATAAGGATTTTAAAATACAAAGAGAGGTTGTAGTTTTTGGTTCAAATATATTCTTTATACAATTAAGTTTTTTTCCAAGACTTACTTCAATCTTGCTTGCTAGTGTTGAAATACCAATCTCGGCCTAATGATCTATCTCCATTTATGCACTAATGATAACGAGAGCAACGATGTCCTTAAATGAATGCTCCACCCATGGAGATAAATGGCAGACTCTACACCTTAACAATTTACTCATATTGCATTATTTAAGGGCCTATTTTTCTTTTTCTTTTTATTTTTTGTCATTTTCTCTCCAATAAGTCAACCTTAACTCAAAATTGTTGACCTTCTACTCTTAAGATTTGAAATATGAGCTCTTAGTGTAGTAATCCCTCTTGACTTTGGATGTCCAAAATCAAGCAACTGTCATAAGCTATTGGTCTCAGTTTGGGTAACTTATGGGTAGGTCAAGTGACCTTAAGTATGTACTTTAACTTAGTTTGTCAACCTTCTATTCTTGAGATATGAAATGTGAGCTCTTGGTGTAGTCATCCCTCTTGAATTGAGGCATCCAAAATTGGGCAACTATCAACAGCTATAGGTCTCAGTTTGGGCAACCTATGGATAGGTTAAGCAATCTTAAGTATGTACCTTTTTCTCAGTGCTAAACTCTCTTTCAATTTAGGTTAGTTGATCTTAAGAGTGTGTGTTTTCTTTTACATTCATTGGCTCCTAGGTAGGTCAACCTTAATTGTGTGCATTTTCTTGACTATATGTGAAGAGCTCTTAGGAAGGTCAATATTAAATCTTGTGAGTCAACCTATTAGACCATTTAGTTGATCAAAGGGAGATTTAGACAACTGAAGAATTGCTAATTTTGGCGCAAACCTTAGCCATAAAAACTTGCCAAAACATCTTCCACTTTGATCATCAATATGCATTTTGGCATACTAAATCTTCAATTTGATCGACAACCTTTACCAAGAACTATATAAGCAAAGAATATCATTATAAATTATTCATCCTCTTTATTTCTTTTCCATTGCTTGCATTGATTATTATAAAATAATAATATGAAAGAATTAGTAGTTCCACAAACTTGCGCACAAATAAGGAGGGTGTCAGACCCTAAAAAATAGGTTTTATTAATAGTAAAAGCATCTCAAATACATAATCCACATTAATTCTTATAGACTAGAGATAGAAGGAAAACTTAATTAACTAGGGATGTTACATTGGGAAACATCCTCACAAATAACTGATCCCAAAAGCAAGGAGCCCAATCTGGGAAACTACCATCCACTCAGGATCAACTGAATCGACAATAGAAAAAGATTGGCATAAAATTAGATGAATCATATAACATCCATAATTATAAGGGAAGGTTCTATGTAGTGATTCCTATTAAAGAAGGTTGCTTGGATTCATGGGTCTTCCCTAACGCTACAAAAGATGAATCAACTGGTTAGTATCCAACTTGAACTCTGGTTCTTGAGATTTGATTTAGAAATGAACGAGGTAGAAGATCTATAATTTTTCTATAATAGTTAGATGATATATATTTTAATAATCAATCCTTTTAAAGAAAAAATTACATCTATGCTTCCAAATAAGATATAGAATAATAGGCCTAATAACCTTCCACATAAATTTGAAATTTACCAAAGTGGTAGTTAAAAATCCAAACATAACATCATCTTGAGAAAGTTGGCACAATGGAATAACTTTGGAGGCCCATGTCCACATGTGTTGGGTGAAGGGTAATTGCCAAAAAACATGAAAAAAATCCTCATTACCACCATAGAGAGGGCAATTAGGAGTGGGAATCCCAATATATTTAAGATGTTTGTCAATAGGTAAACCATGGCAAAGGAGGCACTAGAGAATTTGTTGAATTTTAGGAAGAGTCGGTAGTTTTCAAATACATTGGAAGAGGAGTATCCATAATTGCTCTAACCCTTGTTTATGCTAAGACTTGTTACATCATTGCATGAAACTTGATGAGTCATGCAAAAGTTAAAAGGAGATATGCAGCTTATAAGGTAGAAGCTTCAACCCATTGATCCATTAGAGGCCATGAAAAGTACTTTGCATCGAAATGTCTAGCTGCAAATGGCAATGAATAAAATTATAGACCTAAACTAAACAACGGTGCATTACTTTAGAAGCCCCACATATATTATTAAAAATTTCCCCAAAAATCCACTAATCAGCTAGTCGAAGACAACTAAGAGAAATCACTCCCTTCCAAAACCAAGTGGTAGCACCGTTAGCATTCATAATTGCAAGGGGAATGGGTGACAAAGGTAACCACTAGGGACATAACTTAGAGAGGAGAGTAGGGTTGATCTTGATATTAGTCCAATCTATATAGCAGTGTAAAACTTGCCAAGCCCTCCAAATGCTTTTGAAAACATGAGATCCAGGAATAATGATAGTGTGAGGGGAAAGGATCTAATTAATGAAGTGGATTCCTTTCCAAAAGGGATTATGTTTGAAAAATTCTTATTAAGCCTTAATTGGAGAAGAGTCCCAATAATGTCTAGGGTATCTAGATGCTAAACCAACCACTTAGCAACCAAGGTAAGCCCCTATTTGAAAGAGTTGAAAATACCTAAGCCACCCTTATAATTAGGAAGAGTAACAATAATCTAGGTGACACAATGAAAGCCTTTTTGAGAATCTTTAGAGGACAACATGAAGTCCCAAAATAATCATTCAAGCTTCTGATAAGTAGCTTGGGAGGGGGCCCAACATGAAGAATAATACACATGGATAGAAGCACAGATAGACTTACAAACGAGGTACTTACTAGCTAGACTGAGGGGCTTAGTCTTCCATTTTTCAATTTTCTTTTAAATTTGAAAAATTACATGCTCCTAGAGAACTGAGGTAGAACCTTGTGAGTGATGAGGTACTCCTATGCACAACCATATGAGTCACAAAGCATTCACGTGTGATCCAGTTGAATTCTGTGGACTCTATAGTTTTTTGGTGCACTAGTTCTCTAGGAAGTAAACTGGGCATTGAGGATGTTCATTGTCTTCCCAACTACACTTGTGAAACTAAAGGGTATGGTTTAAGTGTAAGTGAGGCACATGATTTTTATCATTTTATATTTTATGATTTTGGTACTTGAGATAAATAGGATAAAGAGTAAAGTAATTTAATCTATACTTTAATCTAACTGGCTAACTATTGTTTAACTAATCCTAACATAAGTATCTGGTCCCACTTGCTGTACACATCTTGAACTCATATAACATTGCTGGGTTACCAAGCGTTAAGTGTTGTTGGGATTACCAAACATCATATGCATGCTTG
>MNCI01017693.1:7298-9798 GCA_015680685.1 Gnetum montanum
AGGTAGCGCCTTCCCTTGGAGTAGCTTGCGAAGTTTGAGCACACGCTCGAACACAGTCGTAAGTTGTTTATGGGTTAGGAGAAGCATTTGGAGCGATGTTTGAGGCCATGTCTCGAAAATCCCTTGTCTTCACTGCGGCACGCTGTGTCTCTGTGTTTCAGGAAGGAGTTTTCTGTTGCTCGGTCGCGTGATGGAGAATTCGGTTAACCCTGAAACTCGTTTCTATAGAGTTGTGAGATCGGAGCCGGCACTGATGGCCTTACGGGATTGAACGATCCCTTGCAAAAACATTGTTCAATGATTTCATGTGAATGGTAGTGTTGATTTGGTGTGGTGGAGGAGGTAGGGCGTTTGGACGCCCCAATGAGGTAGCATCGAGCGCATGTCGTCTTTGCCTGTTCACCGATTCGATTGCCTAGTAGTGCATGTGTGGTAATGGCGAGTTCACATGGATGGGTAGAGAAAGGACGAGGGACATGTTCTCTCTTGTTCTGCATGCAGTTGAGGGTGCCTCGTTGTTGGTTACAGTTTGAGGACTCTATAGACTCGGGTGATGGTCTCGAGGTCGTAGCACAATGAAAAGAGCCTTTTGTGGACTCAAGGACACAGGTAGCGCCTTCCCTTGGAGTAGCTTATGAAGTTTGAGCGCACGCTCGAACACAGTCTTAAGTTGTTTAAGGGTTAGGAGAAGCAGTCGGAGGGATGTTTGAGGCCATGTCTCGAAAATCCATTGTCTTGCCTGTGGCACGCTATGTCTTTGTGTTTTACCAAGGAGTTTTTTGTTGCTCGGTCACGTGACGGAGAATTCGGTTAACCCAGAAACTCGTTTCTATAGAGTTGCGAGATCGGAGCCGGCACTAATGGCCTTACGGGATTGAACGATCCCTTGCGAAAACGTTGTTCAACGATTTCGTGTGAACGGTAGCGTTGATTTGGTGCGGTGGAGGAGGCAGAGCGTTTGGACGCCCCCACGGGGTAGCGTCAAGCGCATGTCATCTTTGCCTGTTCACCGATTCGATTGCCTAGTAGCGCATGGGTGGTAATGGCGAGTTCACATGGATGGATCAGGAAAGGATGAGGCACATGTTCTCTCTTGTTTTGCATGCAGTTGAGGGTGCCTCGTTGTTGGTTTCGGGTTGAGGACTCTATAGACTTGGGTGACCGTCTCGAGGTCTTAGCACAACGAAAAGAGCCTTTTTTGGACTCAAGGACACAGGTAGTGCCTTCCCTTTGAGTAGCTTGTGAAGTTTGAGCACATGCTCGAACACGATCGTAAGTTGTTTAAGGGTTAGGAGAAGCAGTCAGAGGGATGTTTGAGGCCATGTCTCGAAAATTCCTTTTCTTGGCTCCGGCACGCTATGTCTATGTGTTTCACGAAGGAGTTTTTTGTTGCTCGTTCGCATGACGGGGAATTCGGTTAACCCTGAAACTCGTTTCTATAGAGTTGCGAGATCGGAGCTGGCACTGATGGCCTTATGGGATTGAACGATCCCTTGCAGAAACGTTGTTCAACGATTTCGTGCGAATGGTAGCATTGATTTGGTGCGGTGGAGGAGGCAGAGCATTTAGACGTCCCCACAGGGTAGCTTCGAGCACATGTTGTCTCTGCCTGTTCACCGATTCGATTGCCTAGTAGCGCATGGGTGGTAATGGCGAGTTCACATGGACAGGTCGGAAAGGACGAGGCACATGTTCTCTCTTGTTCTGCATGCAGTTGAGGGTGCCTCGTTGTTGGTTTCGGGTTGAGGACTCTATAGACTCAGGTGACCGTCTCGAGGTCGTAGCAAAACGAAAAGAGCCTTTTGTGGACTCAAGGACACAGGTAGCGCCTTCCCTTGGAGTAGCTTGCAAAGTTTGAGCGCACGCTCAAACACGGTCGTAAGTTGTTTAAGGGTTAGGAGAAGCAGTCGGAGGGATGTTTGAGGCCATGTCTTGAAAATTCCTTGTCTTGGCTGCGGCATGCTGTGTCTCTGTGTTTCACGAAGGAGTTTTCCGTTGCTCGGTCGCATGACGGGGAATTCTGTTAATCCTAAAACTCGTTTCTATAGAGTTGTGAGATTGGAGCCGGCACTGATGTCTTTACGGGATTGAACGATCCCATGCGGAAATGTTGTTCAACAATTTCGTGCGAACGGTAGCGTTGATTTGGTGCGGTGGAGGAAGCAGAGCGTTTGAACACCCCCACGGGGTAGCGTCGAGCTCATGTCATCTCTGCCTATTCACCGATTCAATTGCCTAGTAGTGCATGGGTGGTAATGGCGAGTTCACATGGATGGGTCGAGAAAGGACGAGGGACATGTTCTCTCTTGTTCTGCATGCAGTTGAGGGTGCCTCGTTGTTGGTTTCGGGTTGAGGACTCTATAGACTCGGGTGACCGTCTCGAGGTCGTAGCAGAACAAAAAGAGCCTTTTGTGGACTCAAGGACATAGGTAGAGCCTTCCCTTGGAGTAGCTTGCGAAGTTTGCGCGCACGCTCGAACACGGTCGTAAGTTGTTTAAGG
>MNCI01017697.1:0-23324 GCA_015680685.1 Gnetum montanum
GCTTAGCTTTAGATCCCATGGGCCTTAAGAAAAGGATTTGAAGCATCCTGAATTGTCTTGTTGATCACTCAAAAACTTATGATTCATAAAATGATGCATAGAAATTTAATTGTAAATGCAAATCTAAATACAGAGAAATAGAAAATAAACTTGCACTGAAAAAATGAACTATAAATCTTTGTTAAAGTAATAAAATGTTTTACAGAAACAAAGTTCATATGCATGAATGTTTATGTGCTTTGAATAAACAAAGAGCCAAATGGAGGCTTCTTGGATCCTAATGAAGTTGGTAGAGTGTGTCTTGCAATCAACTTCACTCTCTAGAAGTTTCAAGTTCTACTCTCGAAGCTCTTTGTGCTCTCTCTAATACTATATTTGCATTGTGAATGGTGGGATGATTGCTAGAATTTTGGTGAATCTACACTGCTCTAAAAGTCTTTGGTTCATCTTGAATGCAAATTGCCAAAAAAATTTTCAAAGTGGTTAACTTTTGTTTATATAGGTCATTTGGTGACTGATCCATTACTTCAAATCTTTGCCATGATTGCTAATAGATTGTTGTAAATTTTTGATGTTTGCAAGTCACCCAAACCCATAAAATTTATTAGATTTAGAAACTATTATGCCTTTTTACACTAGCTTCATGGCTACCCATTATACAAATTGAAAGTCTAGCATAAACATCCAACATCCATAAGTTATATGCTAGTTATGTAGGTTTTTTCCAAAGTAAAAATGAACCAAATTTATACATTGGCTTTGTAGTTGCTCCAATGTAAAAAATACTATGGCTAGCATAAAAATAAAAAAAAAAACAAAAAACAAAAACAAACCCAAATTTGGTGGTTTGTAAGGCATTGTCAGCCTTCCTAAGCCTAGGTATATGCGAAATGTAGCTTTTCTTACCTGGAAAATGAGGCATTCACAACTTATGAAGTATTTTTTAACCTTTATAAGCTAATATGTGTGAGATTGTAGCCTATGAACTATAAATTTTACAATTTATTATAAAAATTCTACCTCACATTCTAGTAATGAAGGTTACAATGATAGGTGTTAGGAAAAATAAAGTAATTTTATTTCTCATTATTTTCCACCAAATTACAAATGGTTTTGGTCATAAGCTGTAACATGGATTTTCTTTGTAGTGATTCATTAATCTCTCTTTGTTGATGTTGTGAGGATTGACTTGAGAGACATTGACAAAGAATGCAAAACACCACCATAGGTCCATTACCAACATTTCTTCTCTGTGTTTGATTCTGTAGCTATTGAACCATGCCAAAGAGTGCTTGTGATGGTAAGATAAGGTTATGATGGGATGATATAGGATAAAGGCTATATTGGACTATAAGGGAATGGTCATAGGGGCTAGCAATGAATCCAAAATGTTAACATCAAGGTTATGGTTTGGCAATGACATGCTTGCTAATCAATGTAGTCTTTAAACTTCGTGCTTCGAAGTACTAGTCACTTAGTAATGTTTTTGAGGGTCCAACACTTCATTCCAGGGCTTCTTTGGCCATTAGGCTCCTCCCTTTGCTTGTTTAGAGCCATTGATCTAACTTTTAGGCTTCAATGACCTCTCAATTTCCTTGGAAATTTGCTTCTCCATTTTAAAAGAAATTATTTTTTGAAGTGAAAACTTCATTAGGTTTCATTGCCAAGGTCAAACTTAGTTTTGTTTTCTTGTTGAATGAGATGTGTTACATCTAATGAACTTGACGATGAAGCATGATGAATGAGATGTCACATTGTCACAATGTGTGAATATAAAGCATAGTTCATCATTGTTATGTGGGATAATAATGGTTGTAATTGGGCTATGGGATTATGGATTAAGAGGGGTAATGGTAGTGATGTAAGGAAAATACTCTTGGCATAGCAAGGCAAGTTAACAAAATTTAGTGCATCAAGATCATATGGTAACTTTCTACAATGAGTTGCATCCTTGTGATGATTTCTAGGATTCATCTTGCAAGAACAACTCCAAGAGAAAAAGAAAACAAGACAAAGAATACATATTTTCACAATAAATTGTATAATACCACAGAAGATAACCAACAAACTATAGGCCACCATCGGCTACTATCAGTACAACATTAAGAGATCTATGTCATGTGTCACAGATTTGACAAAGTTTGTAGTTCATTTGTTGTGCCAAACACACACACACACACACACACACACACACACACACACACACACACACACACATACATAGAGAGAGAGAAAGAGAGAAAGAGAGAGAGAGAGAGAGAGAGAGGTGGAAGTCATGCAAGCTCGCTTGTTATAGATTGTTAGAGTTGTCAACATTGGTCATTTGTTCCAACTTGTCAACAATGGTAAACAACACTACAAGTAAACATGTGAGTGTTAGATGTATTCATGTGGCTATGTGATGGCTTTAATGTTTCTTTGCAAGGATTTCATGACATCTTGAGTAGGCTTAAGTTCTAGTGAGAAAGTTGGTTTGATGTATTTTCTTCTCATCATCATGATTGTAAGGCCTGGAAAATTCAATGCTGGAAAACCAAAAATCCTAACATGAAATAGTTTAACCCCAAATCCTACATGCCTCAAAAAAGGATTTGGAGCACCCTAAATGGTCTGGTAGATTACTTAGGGACTTAAAAATCTATAATAAGTGTATTTAACAAAAATAGGAAAATGAAAACTACAATGTGCCAAACTTCAAAATAGATCATAAGAACATTGTAAATAAGTATTAAATACAGGCAAAACAAGAGTTGAAAACTTTGTATTAATCATGAGAAAAAAAGTGTTGATACAAAGGTTAGAGAATACAAAGTATTTTCAAAATAAAGTGCATATGGTAGGCTTTGTGTCATACTTAATCTACACTAGTCTCTTGATCTATCCATGGCTAAACGCTGCTATTGTTAAACTACAAAAAAAATCTGCACTAAAATTGGTGTTGAGAGGTTATGAAATCTACAACTCTACTTTGTTTTTTATTCTCTAGGAAATTTTATCTACCTAAAGTTCTAAAATCGACTACAAGTTTGGCTTAAATATGTTGTTATTTGCATTAGTTATAGTTTCATACACTCGTGTGAGTGTTACAAGTTGTGCATAACATAAATACATAGCTTATAAGCTAGTATATTTACCTTTTAGGTTAAAAATGCTATCATATTTAACATTTTCCCTACCCAAAATTCTAGCTTATAAGCTAGCTTAAATGGGATTTATAACTTATAAGCTCACTTAAATGACATTTATAACTTATAAGCTAGCTTAAGTAACATTTACAACTTATAAGCTAGCTTAAATGATGTTTATAGCTTATAAGCTAGCTTAAGTGACATTTAGCTTATAAGCTAGCTTAAATGAAATTTACAACTTATATGCTACAAATATCATTTTACACATTAAATATTGCTAGAACTTTGGCTAAAACAAGGTTATCGGATGGGATTTTTCATGGGAAAATAGTCAATTATTTTTGCCTTTTGATGAGTGGCGAGGTACCCCTACACTCAACCATATGAATATGAGTGTAACACGCATGATCCGATTGAACTCTATAGACTAAGTTCCTACATGCCTCATGGAACACTTAAGGTTAATTATTCGTTGTCTTCCCAGACTTACTTGTATTTGTCACGGTGTATGGTTAAGTAAGTTTGAGGTATATGATTTTTATAGCTTTTCGGTTTTATCTCCTATGCTGAGAGGTGAAGGGTTGAAGAGACTAATTAACTAAATTTAACTAACTAACAAAGTCTAAATTAACCTAGCATCAGCATCCATTCCCACTTATCGTTCACACCTTGAACTGATGCAGCCTTGGTTACCAAACACTAATCNTTTATTGCCATACACAAAAATGTGTTCAGGTACAATATTTGCTCTAATAAAGATCCCTTCACTTTGGAGTTCCTACTGCGGGCACATGGAAAATATTCTATCTTTGGAGGGATCAAGCTGCCAAAGTTTCACTATAGTCTAAGCCTAGGATGATAAACAAGGGAGAGCTACCTCTTATTTATAGATTTGATGGCGCACTACGATATCGCGTACACGATATCGTGGGGGATGCGATATCGCGGCCCATGCGATATTGCGTCCCATCATACCCCCATGATTGAATGAAAACTCGTCCTCGAGTTCCTTACAAAATATTGGGACGGTATGGGATTATTGACTCAAATGGAACTAATGGGATGACATGTGAATGGATCATCATTACAAGATAAAAAAAATTGGTGTTCATGACAACAAGAGTGAACACCTTATTACATTGACATCAGGCCATATTTGGCAACTTAGAAAGAAGTTTTGCTGCCGCCAACACCAAGATTGCACCTTTTTTGTCCATCCATAAGCACACCATTGATCTTGCTCCTTGCATAATTGCTTCAGCATTGCTCCATTCCAAGTGTCCTCTCTAGATCCAATCCATTGTTGCATGATTGCCATCTGCACACATAACATAGTCTTTATATTATCAAGGGCAAATGAATCACAATGTAGTTGATACCTTGCTTCGGTGAAAGGTCCATTGGCTGAGTTGTGGTATGACTAATTGTGGGACTGGAGATATAATATTAAGGACTACCGAAGGTGTAGGGGTTAGGAGAAAATCAAAAAAATTGGGCCTTGTAGCCCCATGACTAATCGCGAACCTCTGGTAGTGATAGAATGGAGAAAGAATAAAGAACAAGAAAGATGAAGAAAAAGAGACAATGATAATGTCAATGAAATGGATGTCAAGATGGAAATGAACAAAATAAAATGGAGTGCAAAAATTTTAGGAAAAAGAATTTAACTGGTGCACCAAAGAGGAATGTCAGTGGGTCCTCCCCAAAGCAGGCTCATGCCCTTAATGCCCTGACAAACCCACATTCAAAGAGTTTGTAGGCTTTGGGAATGTCATTTGGAACAAGAGTTAAAGTCTTAACCACAAGAATTTACCTAAAATAAAACAATGCATCAACCAAAATATATACTAATGATACAATCGTCAATGAGGTAAACAATGGAGAGAAGGGTGGAGAGAAGAGAATGGAATGGAATCCCAAGAACAAGGTGGTGTACATCCCCTTGTGTGTGTCATGATTAATGTGACTTAGCAAATCCCATTCCAAGTCCGGCCTCAAACAAACCACTTCCAGTGACTTCGCATTAATGCATTCAACCAAACCATCCCCTTAAAGTAACAAGAATGCCTTCCCAAAGAGCCAACACCATTCCGATAGAACAAGGAGGAGAGAATGGGAAGCGAGAAGGGCCTTAGTTAGAGGAAACATTTTTATTTTAGTTCCATAACTAGTTCTTTTAGCCCAAATGATTATTTCTTCTAAGGGGTATGCTTTGAATTCTCATTGTGTTTTTTTTTGTTTTATGTGTTTATACGTGAGAACCACACCATGCAAAGACTTTGTTATTTTTATTGCTCAACTTCCCGATAATTGGGTGACATCGAAACGAAAAGAAAACTCAAGAAGAAAACATCCAAGCACCCAAGAGAATGGCCAACACAAATGCATCAAGTTCCCTTGAAGTCACACCCTTTTCAATCCTTGAGTCCTTAGTTTGAGAAGTGCCTAGTCACTGATTTATTAGAGTTCTTATTTAGGAAGAGACTGTACATTTCCAAGCCGAGAGAGACATAGAACTTGTAGATGGATGGATTAAGTGGACTCATTGCCTACTATATCAAAAGAAACATACCTTAGTATCAAAATCATGACTTAAAGGTAAAAACCAAACATTAGCAATCAGTAGCAAAATAGTTCATACCATCATGAAGAACACTTATTGGGTGACAAACTTACAAAATGGATCACACACGCACACGCACACACAAAATGAAAAAACATAATGATGTTGTAAAAAAAAACAAGAAAATTTAAAGAAATTTGTAAAACAAAAATGTGTAAAACAAAAATGTGTAAAACAAAAACATGTAAAACAAAAACGTGTAAGACAAAAATGTGTAAAAAAAAACTTGTAAAAGAAAAATGTGCAAAACAAAAATGTGTAAAACAAAAACATGTAAAACAAAAATTAAAAAGAACTAAGGGCCCCAAATGATTAGCATAGGTGGCCATCTCCCCCATGACTGAATGGAAAGGGAGAGATCCAAAATAATGAACATCTATTTGAATTTCGTAAAAGTGCCCAACTTCTCCCCAATGATGTTCGTAGACTAAGGGGTGGAAGTCGGTGACACTCATACTTCAATGTGTCTATGCCCTCATTGTTGGCATGAGTTATTCCCTCAGCTTGTTCCATGCATGTTGTTGGGCTACTATCTTGATCAGCTATCAACTACTGGGTATTCTCTTGTTGAGTGGTTGCTACATACAAGAACCTTTGAATGTCATCCTTTGGTGCATAGCAATTACATGTAGGAGATGTTAAATTTCGCATCACCCATGATTCCTGCATGTCCTCACCCTCTAAGTCATTGTATGTGATGCATGGAACTTTCTTCTTCTCGATCTTTCCATAAATGTTGACCTTAGATATTTCCAAGGAAAGATTATGGATCCCTAGGCATGTGTCTATTGTGCTTAGCCATGCCCCTCCCATTATAATTGGGAAGTCCCCTTTGTCATTGTTAATTTCTATCACCAAGAAATTAACTAGGTATGACCAACCACACACAGTGGTAACTATGTCCTCCACCAATCCCAAGGGAATGGTGATGGACTGGTTAGCCAGCTCTAGTTGAATATTGCTCTTCTTAAGTTGGGGCAGGTTCCAGGCTTGATACATTTCTTGTGAAATTAAGTTGACTCTAGAACCTGAGTCAAGAAGAGCCTTATGTGGTTTGTTTCTGGTGACTTGGAGGTAGATTAAGGGACTTCTAGGGTTAGATAGTTTCTTATGAAGGTGGCCTACCTTGATCTAGCTAGTTACAATATGTGTTAACATAACCGTATGCGTTAAGCTCTGTTGTTGGATTGAAGGGTGCTCCGAATCCTTATGTGTTGGAGGAGTGTACCTAGACTCAACTGCTTGTTGTTGTGAGAGCTTGTCTGGGATTTTTGTTTTGAAGAAAGGTATTCTCTTTTTGTAGTTGTCAAAACCAGTAGCGGGTTGAATGGTTATGACTCTCGTAGTATTACGTTGCTGCAATTGAGTGGGAAGTTTCCCTTGCATTGTTGGAGAAGGAGGTATGGGAACTACCAGTGGAAGAGAGGTGGATGGATTAGGAGGATGGTATGGATGTGGAGCATCTCCCAAAGGAGAAGGAGTCCTTGTAAAGTACTCCTAAACTTGGTAGTGATGTTGGGGAGTTGTGTGATCCATGGAATCACTTGGAGAAATCAGCTGCTGCATGTAATGGGTTTGGTTGCCGGTAAGGGTACTGTTGTTTTGACTATGGGATCCTCCATGACTATGGGTATTGCCACTACTGATGTTGTTCGATGGATTGTGGTGGAGTTCCACTTGGATAGTACGTTAATGGTTGATGGAACTATCTTGGGTTACCTTGGGGATAAGGTAACCTTCGCGGTGTCTACCGTCTGTTGAGCCTCAGGTTGAGTGCATACACCCCAAAATATTGTAGATGTGAGATGATTGGACAACATCCTTTAGGATGGTCATATTGGCAGATCTCACATCCACCGTCATCGTCTATGTCCGAATCCACAACCTCATTGGAGATAGTTATTTTCCCCTTACCCTTGTCACGTGCAGGGCCTAAATCTCTCCACTTTTTCTTATCCTTGTCACTGCTTTGTTCCTCCTTAGACTCCTCTATGATTTTTAGGATAGTTTCAATTTTATTATCTAAGGAGCTCCATACTTCATCTACCTTAGCTGATACTTCTTTTGTTAGCTTTTGAAGCGGCAAGGTTTTTTTGTTCATCAACTCTTCGAGTGGTGACTCTTCCTCTTCATCGCAAAATCTCGCTCCCTTCTTTCGAAGAGAGGGATCACAGTTATATTCTTCTACGCTCTCTCTTTTTTGTAGCTCCCCTTCTTCTTTGGCTACTTGCTCCAACAATCGATGAATCTCATGGGATCTAAGTTCTGATAGTCTCCCTTGGGCATAAGTCCTAAGGGTTCTCCTAGTTTCATACCTTAGCCCATCTATGAGATGGCATAGTTGATCCCATTGTGCTTAACCATGGCCCGAGCAATGATGTAACAATGCATAGTAGCGGCCCATGGTAGCATCCAAGGGTTCATGAGTACCTTGCTTCCATCCTTGGATCTGCTTATATAAGT
This sequence comes from Gnetum montanum, assembly GCA_015680685.1. Taxonomy (NCBI): domain Eukaryota; kingdom Viridiplantae; phylum Streptophyta; class Gnetopsida; order Gnetales; family Gnetaceae; genus Gnetum; species Gnetum montanum. The sequence goes on from MNCI01017697.1 coordinate 8,215, forward strand.
TAGACACTCTGGAGTACATTTGATATTTATTGTTGAAGAGTTCTAACATTGTACTCCACCTCCTAATGGTTTCCAGTTCTAAAGACCGGTACCAACTCTCTACTTCCTTTATGAGTGTCCTGGGAAACAACTTTAGTTTCTGCCACTCATTTTCTATGTTTTGCAAGGCGCAGGCATCGTGGAATGCCTGTAAATGATTTTGCGGATTAGGGTTATACCCCCCTTTAAAACATGGGATATTGTTCATATCTAGTCTCTTGATCCGACTATCATTTTAATGCCTTGTTGGTATTCTCACTGCCTCCATGATGTCTAGCATACTTCAGGTGGCAAGTAGGATTTTATCATGATCATCTCTTTCATGACGTCTATGATGTCTATGTTGTTCCCTACTTTCCCTTCATTCATACCCTTGTTCTCGCTCTTGACTCTCTCATCAACGTCTCTCATTTTTCCTACCTCTATCCTCATCATTATGCTCTCTATGACTATGCCCAGAGGTGGAAGGAGAGGGTGAGTGATGTGATGAAGGAGAAGAAGAAGGAGAACCATCACCATGATGATGCTTCTTACCTTCTCTTCGGCTGCTATGGCCCCGATCGTGATGACGATCCAAGTGCCCATCCTTGCCATGTGTTTTTGTTCCCTCAGTGAACAATTGGCGTTCACAGGGATCAGAACCAGGGTTGTGTATCATCGATCGTACGTTATGATACCCCACCTCCTCACTATCGTTAGGAGGGGAAACATCATTTGATAGAGAACCTGTTATAAGTGGTTCACCATCTCTGATTTCACTTAGGACGTACGGGACCCCTTTACCCTTCAACAATGTATGGTGGCTCTCCTGCCATGAGTCCCTTATACATTGTGCTATTGTGGGATGATAATCCATTGTGTCAAAATCACCTATAACATATTCAACATATAGCTGTGTCATGCCTATTTGTGCAAGAGCACGAATAAGCATGTTTGGGACTAACCGATCTAGAGGTAACACTATGTTACCTTGCAAGTCTCTCCATTGTAGCTATTCGTCTTGATGGAGGATAAAGGTAAAATCTAGTATGTACTCATTGGGATGAGTATATACTACCCAATGTTGTTAAGAAACTGGCGGATTTTGGTTATGTGTTTTAGACTGCCGACTGTTTCTAGTATGATCCCTAGGTGGTGTAATGCTCTTGTGAGAAGAAGAAGAAGGCATTGTGTCTTATTTGGTGTGCTAATTAACCATTATATAATTTTTCATTTAATTAACCCTAAGGTTTGTTAAAGCTCCCAATGATGTGAGTGATTTCCTATGTTATACTTAGTGCACAAACCCTTAGTCCCCAGCAACAGTGCTAATGATGAGTGGCGAGGTACCCCTACACTCAACCATACGAATATGAGCGTAACACGCGCGATCTGGTCGAACTCCATAGACTAAGTGCCTACATGGCTCATGGAACACTTAAGTTTAATTATTCATTATCTTCCCAAACTTACTTGTATTTGTCATGGTGTATGGTTAAGTAAGTCTGAGGTATATGATTTTTATAGCTTTTTGGTTTTATCTCCTATGCTGAGAGGTGAAGGGTTGAAGAGACTAATTAACTAACTTTAACTAACTAACTAAGTTTGAATTAACCTAGCATCAACATCTATTCCCACTTACCGTTCACACCCTGAACTGATGCAACCTTGGTTACCAAACACTAATCATTGTTGGGATCACCAAGCGTAACGCACGTGCTCGAAGTGATCGTACTGAGGCACTTAACTAGGAGAGAAGGGTTGAGAGAGAGATTTAACAACTAATAAATCATTTAAATGATAAATAATAAATAATAGTAAATAAAGTCCTAATTATCCTATTCCATGCACTGCAAGGTTTATCCAAGAAGTTCATCTTTATTGCTGTACACAAACATGTGTTCAGGTACAATATTTGCTGTAATAAAGATCCCTTCACTTTGGAGTTCCTACTGTGGGCACATGGAAAATATTCTATCTTTGGAGGGATCAAACTACTAGAGTTTCACTATAGTCTAAGCCTAGGATGATAAACAAGGGAGAGCTACCTCTTATTTATAGATTTGACGGCGCACCGCGATATCGTGTACATGATATCGTGGGGGATGCGATATCGTGGCCCATGCAATATCGTGTTCCATCACCTTTTAATTCCCATAGATTACATTGCAAATTTAACTATTAAGCCTTATCATGCAAAATTTGCAAATTTTCCTTGAGGTATTTCATTGGCCCCTTTTTGTTGATGTTTCGAGAATTGACTCGAAAGACATCAACAAAGAATGCAAAGCACCATTGTGGATGCATCACCAATGCTTCCCCTCCACACTTGATTCTGTAGCTATCAAACCATGCCAAGGAGTGCTCACAATGGTGAGATAAGATCACAATAGAATGTTAAGAGCTTATGATGAGATAAAGGTTATATTAGTTATTGGGAGGATTAATAAGGAATTCCAAATGTTAATGACTATTAAACAAGTACTAACATGCTTACTAAATGAAGAAATATTTATGCTATGGAATGTTGGTTACTTGATAATGTGAGGAGCAACCAACACTTTGTAACAAGGCTTCTTTGGCCATTTGACTCTCTTTCTTTTTTTAATTTTACTTTTTTTTTGAGAGAGAGAGAGAGAGAGAGAGAGAGAGAGAGAGATTAACTTACTTATATAAAGGCTACATTAGCCTCTTTAATTCCTTGGCATTGTCTCCCCTCTTTCTTTTGGAAAGTAAAACCTTCATTGGGTTTTGTTATTAAGATTGAACTTTGCTTTCTCACTAAATGAGACATGTTACATTTAGTAAACTTGGTTTTTGACTCTTTGCTAAATGAGCTGTGTTACATTCAATGGACTACATTTTTGCTTGCTCGTTAAATGAGATATGTTACATTTAGCAAACTTAATCATGAGGCCAACTAGAGAAGATGTCACAAGGTCATGGTGTATGAATGTCAAACATAGGTTTTCAATATTAACAAGGTATGGAAGGCTATATTTTGGCTACATTAAGTGGCTATGTATAGGGGGTAAAAAAAGTATGTGAGGTAAGCATTGTTGAAAATACTAAACAAGCTAACTGAATCTCATGCATCAAGGTCATGTGGTAACTCCACCGCTATGATGAGTCACACCTTTGTAGGCTTCATCCTACAAACACAACTCCAAGAGAACAATAAAATGAGTTAAAGAGTACATGTGATTAGAAGCATTTTCATAGTCAACAAGTAGATATAGGCCATAATTATTTATAATCAGTAGATATAGGAGCGATCTGTACTTTGTTTTACAAATGTGTACAAAGTTCGTAGTATCTTGTGATGTTAGAAAGAATTGTAAGATTAAGCAGGCTTGCTTGTTGAAGGCTATCATAGTTGTCAACATTGATCATATGTTCAAAATTGTCAACAAAAACAAAGGCCACGAGAAAACATTTTAACATTAGATGTAACAAGGGTCATGTGGAGGTTTTAGTGTTAGCTTGTGGATGATGTCTTGGATAAGCTAGGGTTCAAGTGAGAAACTTTGTTTTGGTTGTTTCTCATCGTTGCTATAGTTCATGATGGGGAATTTTGACCAAGGATCCTCTGTGATGTTATTAGCTTTAAGGTTAATGGTAATGAAGCCATTTCAAGGCATTAGGATTATGTGGTTAAAAGGGCTCATAGGATTTAAGTTTTCAAGGTTAACTTGGTCTAACAACATCACAAGAGGGGTTTACTTAGGCTCCATGGCTAGTTGATTTGCTTCCACACCTCAGTAGCTCAATCTTGCATGGCAACATGAGCATATCAAGTGGCATCTGCATGGTATAATTACTAAACAATGTTAAAATAATGTAAAATAAGGTCAAATAATAGCAACCTTACGCTAAACAAGGCCCAAAATAAGGTCATAACAAGGTGAAATATGGCTAGACAAGGTTAAAACATGGTCAAACAAGGTAAAAAAAAATAAAAATATGGTAACCAAAGAAAAAATTATTTTATAGTTAGAATAGGAAAAAATCTAAGAAAATAAGCTTTAAATTGCCAAAATTAGCAAAAAACTTACTATAAATTGCTAAAATTAGGAGGAAAACAAGCTATAAATTGTTAAATTAATGGTTTCTCATGGTCAAGTGAGTTTGTAAAAGTCAAAAAAATACTATTTCCTAACATGTAGAGGCCATGGTTGGTTTCAAGTCTAGGTTCACTGTATTTAATCAACTTTGTTACTAGTTTTCATACAAATAGCCTATGGAAATAAAGAATTCTTTTTGAAATCTCTTTGAGGGAAATGTATGAGGATTGGGGGAAGAGTCTTTGGGTAAGAGTTGGTATCAAAGCCATGTTGTTGCTGATGAAGTTGTAGAGTTGCCATAGGCATAAGGTGCACAATAAGGGCTTACAGATTGGCATGTAAGACATGCAACTATAGTGGTATAGTTCTTCGACTACAAAAGCATGGTTGGTGTCCAAAACTTAGTAGGTTCCTCTAATCCTTATACTCACCATATTACTGAATTTTATTCTACTTCTGAATGTTCTACAATGCCTCCTGTACCTAGACAAAGGGAAATCTACTTGCTTCGAAAGCTTAGTCCTTTAGAGTTTCTTGCATCTATGCATTTCTCCGAATGTGAGTTGGAGATAAGCAACTTAGGGCTTAGACCGATAGCACTCTCATTTTTTCCCCTAAAGAGGTTAGGAAGTGGATTTAGGCTAGATATAATTACATTCACATCGCTGAACTTGCTACTAACTTAAGAATCCTTATTGGATCATGCTAGTAGATCAAAAATTCAAGAACTTTCATGATGCCATCATAACCCAAGCAAAAGGCCATCTTGAATCAGATGCCTTGGTAGTTACACTTCCCAACTTTACTTTATCTCTTCAAGATCATAACTTGCACAATAGTTTAATGGTTATAGCTTATATTCCTTTAGATATGAAGGTAGGCAGTGTGCATGTAACAATAGGTACTAGATTAGTATTTAAGTTATTTCAAAGTGTGAGCATAAAAACATTATTACCCTTTGGCAAACAAATAGTTTCTTGTGGAACAAAGAACATAGAGTATGGATCCATCATAAACACAAAAGATCTACCAATCTAGACACTCTATTCCTAATTAGATGACACCATGCCTAAGAAGTCATGCCATAGTTTAGGAAGAAAAACATATCATGTTAACCTTAAAACTCCTAGATTCACACACTTAGATCCATTCTCAAATTGAGAAATTGTTGGATGTAATTGTAAAATTCTTCCTCCCATATACAATCCCTTAGAGTTAATCCCATCCAAAAGATCTTTCATACTTCCACGGTTATATCTTCCAAAATCAGAAACAAAGGAAGAACGATTAACTTAGATCTTTAAGACTTAGGTATAACTTATAACATCAATAAAGTTGTAGGAAAAGACCTAGAAGCACCAAACTAGTATTGTTTGAAACAGTTGAAACAAACATCTTAAGAAAGGAAAAACATATTCAAGAAGAAATCCTAGATGATTCTACATCATCTAAAGTTAAATTTGAGAACATAGAAAATGTATCTACCCAATGTCCACACACTTCAACAATGTGTAGTAATACTGTGTTGAGTGTGATCAACTGCTAAAAACTGGCATGAATAAACAAGTAGGTGTTAATATAGAAGAATCAAAGTTAGAACAAAAGGATCCAAAAGAATCACAAGCTTTCAAATCAAAGATAGAACAAGCATATGCCTTGTTTCAAAAATTAAATTTAGATCCTCCTTTTGACATAATTAGACTACAAAACTGGGTGAATTCTCAAATTAGTACATTAATGAGAGACATACAAGCTACTCATAAACACAATGAGTGGATGAATCAAAAAATGACCTCTATCAATGCTAAACTACGAACCATAAAACAACATTGGGTTCCCAAGAAAACTACTAAAACACCAAAAACATCTTCTCCACCACCGAAATATGATGTACTTGAATGGGGTACAAACACAAATTCACCAACTTCCTAGCATAAAGGTTACAAACCTAGATATTCTTGAGAATAGAAAGGTAAAGGGAAGATAAATGCAAACAAAGAATCTCATTCCATGATAGCAAATTTTGAAAGTAAATTAGACTCTAGAGAGGAAAATATTCTATAGCGATCTATACACAAGATCCTTAGAAATATCAAGCAATATCCTCCATACCAATAAGTGAACGAGAACCAAAATTCTCCATGAATAATTGCACATTTGTGCAAAGACAAAATGTCATTGATACTTACCCCAATCCTCACACATTTCTCTCAAAAAAATTTAAAGGAAGTTTAGACACAGACATAGAATAGAGCCAAAGATCATTTATTCACACTAAGAAAACTTAGAGATGTAATAAAAGACTCAAGGCTCTTGAGGGATGCTGGGAAGGAATGCTTGTAAGGTGCTATGAGCAACTCTTACGATCTCTCTTTCGATGCCTCTTAAGATTAATGAGGGTTTCCTTTTATAGGAGAAACACACTATGATTTTACTATAGGTAGTGTTTTCACATAACCATCACACTACTAGATCCTTATCATCAAGGAATCTTAAAAAACACTTTACAAAAGCATTTTATTGTATAAGTTCCTTTTCATACAGTCATGTGCCTTCAAGAAAATTATATCCTTCATCAGAGTGGACAAAATCATCTTCAATTTGGCTCCATGGATAAGGAGATAGAGGAGGACTGGGATAATCTACTGGTGATCCTTGATAAAGCCAGTTGAGAATTTGGTACCCCATACTATCATTATGAGCTTGGACAATCCTTTGGTCACGAGGTTTTAAGTTTAGTAACCTTGGATTTTGGATGCATTATTCTAAAAAATAGTGTTCGATGTCATATTTTTTGGAGGTGTAAACATCTTGATAGAAGGCATATCCCCATGGATTTGACCAATCAATCCTCCTTGTGATACAAGTTGTTAAGTAGAAACTAGGATTACATCCAAAACTAAGTGCATGCCAGCCTCTTGCTTGAAGATCTCCATAATATATGAAATCACCATGATATTCATTCCTCCTACGAAAAAGGTGTCATGGGTAGGTAGGAGCATAGTATTTAGGAGAGTGCCCAAAATTGTCCCACCACTGCCAAAATAGTTGATTAGGGCCTTGCCATTTGTTTATTTTGATTCTGAAATGGTGGAAAGGGTTGGGTTGATACAATTACTAGTGAAGAAGGTTATAAGTAATGTATGCTTTATCATTAGTGGGATCAGGTTTAAGGATGAAATTTTTCTTTTTGACATAAGATATAATTTTAATGGGTGGTGCCATAGGATGATAGACTAATTCTTTAATTTTGCCAGAATGGTCTTCATTCCTGAAAAATATCCATAGACTGGTAAAATCTGCTCCATATTGGATCCGATGCGCTTCTTGTTCAAGGGTTGGCATAAAAACTTTGTTAGTTCTACATGGGCGTAAATGACTGGATGATCTTAAGATCCATGCTTCTTGTGTTAGTATATCTACAAAACAAAACAACACAAAACATTAATAGGTTAAGTAGAGAGCTTATACTCTTTGGTTAAGAAATCTCAAGGCTATTTTTCTTTCCATCTATATATTTTGTATTGAATTCAAAATTAGTAAGAAATAATGCCAATCTAATTAATCTAGTATGAGCACCTTTATTTAAAGCTTTTGAGAAAAGATATTTATCAAAGTGTTTTACGTCATTTCTAACCCTAAAGTGTTGATTCTACACAAACAACATAAATTTCTCAATTCACTTAACAATGGCTAGTAACTCTTTATGAGTGTTTTCATAGTTGAGTTGGGCAGGGTTAAACTTACCAAATGCATACCTACATATTCTCACAACCTTATCCTTTTCTTCTTTAAGCATAGCTCCCCAAAACTCTTTAGAGGCATCTTCTTCTATTATTAAGTTACCATTAGAAGGTAATTATAATTTTGATAACTTTGTGCATTCCTATTTTATGTGGGAGACTATATAACTATGTATATTAGTCCAAGGAAGAGGATTCTATCCAAGCTACTTATTAAGCATTTTTCAATCTTGAGCCAAATTTCTGAAGAATCCTGAAACATAGTTTATGCATCCTAAGAAGTGTTGTAGTTGAGTCTTATCCTTAAGTTCACTAGGAAATTGTTTGATGGATTCAAGAATATGACTTTGTAATGTAATAGTGCCCTAGGATATTTCAAGCCCTAGGAAGTCTATCCTTTCTTTAGCTATTTGCATTTTGTTGGAGACAGTACTAGACCATTGGTATCCACAACTTGATAAAAGGTTTGCAAATGTTGTAGATGTTTTTGTGGACTTTTACTCATAATTAATATATCATCAATGTATACCATAATAAATGGATAAGGAAAAAATATACTATCCATCCAATTCTGAAAATGGATGAGGTTGTTTTTAGTCCAAAAGGGAGAACTACCCATTCATATAATCTACTAAGTACTGTAAAATCCATTTTCTATCGATCTTCTGGTTAGAGTTGGATTTGCCAAAAACCAAATTTGAGATTGAAATATATGTGTGTATATAATAATCATTGGAATAAATCATCTTTGCTAGGGATTGGATGTTGGACTAGTTTGATGATATCATTGAGGGGCTTCTAATTTACTAATAGTCTTTTCTTTCCTCTTACCTACTCTTCTCTTTTGTTGACAAAGAATGCAACACAAGAAAATATAATTTTGCTTAGTTGTATTAGTTTCTTTTCTAAAGGGATGGCTATTTCTTTGTCATATTTAATCTTTAGAGAAGGAGACATTCCTATATGGTGAGCTTTGGCTTTGATCTTAACATTGTCTTTTAGATCAATGCTATACCAGTGTTGCTTCTTGTGCCTAAAGATTGTAGGATCATTGTTGGATAATTGTAAGATACTACTTTGAATTGCCTCAAACTAACCTTTCGTCTTTTCAATCGTATTGATAACCCATAGAGTATTGTAGGCTTTTATTTGTCTTCTTGGTTGGAAACGAGCTTTATATGAACTCTGTCTATTAAAAGTATGTTGACCTAGTAAGACATATGTAGATCCTATTGTCTAAGGCTCTAGTCTAGCTAAGTTATCTGTTCTTATCAATAGATCATATTATTTAATATCACAATGAAAAACATCAAGTTTTATTATCCTATTATCCTTAGTTTTTATGGGGATTTGGGCTTTGTATTACATAGGGACCTTTTATGTATTGAACAATATATATATTTGCTCTTTTCTATTAAGGATACTTCTACCTCGCTATCTATTAAGGTGTCTATAGGATAAGATCTTATACTATCTATCTTAATATAAAATGTACACATAGGTAGAGAAGTTTCGCTATTGTTATTATTAATTAAATTAATGGGCATGGCTTGTGTTTCTTCCTGATACTCTTGCCTTTGATAGCTTTCTTCTATCTTTTCTAGTTCTACAAGTTCATCAAAAGCCCATTGTATGTATTTTCTAAGTTGAGTAATCCTTTGTGTCCTAAGAAAAGATTCATCCATAAGTGGTATTTGTTCAAGGATTGTTTCTTATTTTCCTACAAATATGTTGTCTTATTTTTACTTCCATGTTTTAAAATCGAAAAAAAAAACTTTATAAGCTAGCTTATACCCTAGGCATCTTACATAAACTTTATAAGCTACCTTATAACCTAGGTAGGTTATAAGATTTATAAGCTAGCTTCTAGCCTAGGCAGCTTGCATAGGCTTTATAAGCTTGCTTATAAGCTACATAGCATATGGAACTTGGACTTGGTCATTGATGTTTCCATTTCATGGTTAAGTTTTTGCATAGCCCACTCCATAATGTTTCCTAGTTCATATTTCATATCAATGGTCTTTCGTCCACTTAGAATCTTTAGCAGCAAAACCCCAAAATTGTAAACATCGCTCTTCATGGGGAGATAATGCAACCTGTAATATTCTATATCCTGGTACCCCAAAGGTCCCAGTAGGGAGCTCAAATAATGATTTATCAGAATTGACAAGACCTAGTAGAGATAACCCAACATCTACAACACGGGCATTGTGTTTCTCCTGGATGAAAATGTTGAGTACTTTATATCCCTATGAATCATAAGTGGGCAAGCATTGAACGGTAGAGGGTTTTTGGTTGCACGATGGTGTTGACACAAGGTCATAGTAGCACATCTAGAGGCAAGCGAATAGTGGCAGTGCATGCATGGAAACAAGGGCAAGCAGCTAGTGCAGAAGGTAGATAGCAGGGTTTGCCAAGAGGTAGAGGTAGAGTGACAGGAAAAGGTGGACTTCCATTTTGGGGATGCTTTTTTTTGAGCAAAAATTAGCTCATATTCTTTTGGGGCATGTTAATTTCAATAAGAAATTATGGATTTTTGGGTTGCTATGCCTCGATCGGTGACTTAATGAAGTTTGGGTGAAGATTTATTTGACTAATCAGGTTCTTTAATTCTTTACTTTTTTCAGTTTGGTGTAATGAATTTGGATGTGGGATTGGGGTTGTTTCATTTTGCCTAGTGGGTTTTTTATATAGCAGCATTTGTTCCTTGTTTTGGTTTTGATTTCTGAGAGATTTTGTTGGTATTTTATGTTTTGGGTAACTACCAATCTGCCATACTCATATGTTGGGTCACTTTAGCATGACTATGCATGCTTACTTGGTTGTATCTTCCTGCAAACTTTGTATCATTCGACTACAACATTTTGCAATGTTTTTTCTTTTACAATAGGCATTTTGTTAATGAGGATTGGATTTGAATGGTTCTCATTTTTTCTTCTTGTAGATTTCTCCTTTCAAAACCAAGACAAAAGTACAAATGATCTATCAATTTTTCTCTTTCATGCCTTAGAGATCCTTTCTGTGTGTGAAAAAACAAGAGCTAGATCAAATACATGATGTTACAGAGATTAATTTTGACAGATGTGGGAAACACCTCAAACTTAGAGGGTAGAATTGGCTGACAATATCCCTCAATTAGAGGTTAATTGTGGCACCAGCAGCATAGGCTTTCTTTTAGGCTTGGGAACTTATGGAATAATTGAAGTGTTTCCACCTAGATTTTTTGATTTTTGTTTGGACTATAAAGAGGACTGAAAACAAGTGTGCTTTTTGCAAGCAGCAGTTGTTGATTCACAAGCTAGAGGTATGTCTTTCAAGGGCTTTGTGGGGGATGTGAAACATGGGATTGGTAGCATTTCCAAGAGAGGCTCTGATGTGAAGCTGCACAAAGCAAAGTTAGAGTATGGTGTAGCTTATCAAGATAGGCCATTCCTAGTTCTTAAGCAACAAAGTTGTTGGGAAAACCTTCCCCTAGAGTTGCTAAGAGATGTTCTTAAGAGACTAGAGGCTAGTGAGTGTGCATGGCCTACTTTTAAACATGTAGTTGCCTTTGTTGCAGCCTACAGGCCCTGGAGGGAGGTTTGTAAGGAAGTTGTGAAATCTTTGGAAGAATGTTGCAAGTTGACTTTTCCTATGTCATTAAAGCAGGTAAGATCTTTGTTCCATCGAACATTTGAATTGTATTAGTATCAAAGTCAATATTATGGGTTGCATTTTCATATATAACATCTGCTGGACCCTGAAAAGAAGTTTTATGAAACCCTGAAAAGAAGTTTTATTAATAAAAAAGAGAGTCAAATACATAAGCCACATTAAGTCATGGAGACAAAAATATGGAAAACTTAAACATTGGGGATGAAACTCTAGGAAACATCCTCATAAATAATTGTTTGTGAAAGGGAGAAACCCAATCTAGGGAACTACCATTCACCAACTAGTCATCCTGTTACAAGAGAGAGTGGTAGAATATTAGACAAGGCTGATAACACTCGATAAAAGGCAAAGAGACCCCCGTATGAAGACTGCACTCAAATGTAAGAAGAAAAGATTTTATGTGGAGATCCTTGATGAAGAGGGTTGCTTGAGCGCATGAGTCTTTCCCAAGGTTGCAAAAGATAAATCAACTGATGAATATCCATTTTGAACTTTGATGCTTGAGATTTGAGTTGGAAATGAATGAGGAAAAATATCTATAATTTCTCTAGCATTGTTAGATGAAATTTATTAAAATAAATGATCCTTTGAAAGATAACATTACATTTATGCTTCCAAATGTAATATAGAATAATAGGCCTAATGACTTTCCATAGAAATTTAAAATTAGTAGAAGTGGTGGCCAAAAGGCCAAATATAACATCATCTTAAGATAGCTTGCACAATGGAATTACTTTGGAAGCCTATGTCCACACATGCTATGCGAAGGGGCAAAGCCAAAACACATGAGCAAAGTCCTATTGACCACCACAAAATGGGAAATTGGGACAATGAAACCTAAGATACTTGAGACATTTTTCGATAGGTAAACCTTAATGAGGAGACACTAGAGGAACTGCTTAATTTTAGGAAGAGTCAGTAGTTTCCAAATATGTTGGAAGAGGGGGATCTAGAATTTTTCTGACTCTTGTTTGTCCTAAGACTTGTTACATCATTAAATGACACTTGATAAGTCATGAAAAAGGTGAAAGGGGACATGTAGTTTGTAGGGTAGAAGTTTCAACCCATTAATCCATTGCAGGCCATGAAAAATAGTATGCACTAAACTGTTTAGCTACAAATGGTATTAAATGAAGGTATAAACTTGAGCTAGACAATGGTGCATTGTCATAGACTCCCTATAGAGATTATTAAACTTAGCCCTGAAAATCCATTGATCAGTAAGTCAAAAAAACTTAGAGAAATAACTCCCTTCCGATACCAAAAGGTAGCAACCTTAGCATTTGTAATGGCAAGGGGAGTAGGTGACAAAGGTAACCACCAAGGACACAACTTAGAGAGAAGAGTAGGGTTGATCATGATACTTGTCCAATCTATATAATGGTGTAGAACTTGCCAAGCCCTTCAAATGCTTTTAAAAACATGAGATCCATGAATAGTGATAGTATGGGGGGAAAGGATCCAATTTACAAAATGGGTTCCTTTCCAAAAGGGCTTATTTTTGGGAAATGCTTGTTGAAGATTTAATTGGAGGAGAGTCCCAATGATGTCTAAGGCATCTAGATGCAGGACCAACCACTTGGCAACTAAGGTAATCCCCTACTTGAATGAGTTCAAAAGACCTAAGTTGCCCTTATTCTTAGGAAGAGTAATAATATTCTAAGCGACACGATGGAAGCCTTTCTAAGAGTCTTTAGAAGACCACATGAAGTTATGAAATAATCATTCAAGCTTTTAATAAGCAACTTGGGAGGGAGCCCAATATGAAGAGTAATACACATGGGTAAACACACATATAGATTTACATATGAGGTACTTCCTAGCTAGAGTGAGGGGTTTAGTCTTCCATTTTTCAAGTTTCTTTTGAATCTAAAAATCACATGCTCCCAGAGAATAGAGGTAAACCTCTAAAACAAAAGGGAATTCCTAAGATCTTAATGATGTCTTGATCTTGGAGAAGCTGCCAATTAAATTTGGTCACATGACTATAGTTATTGGTAAAGCTATAGATAGAAGATTTGTTCAAATTAATAATGGAGCCTGAGAGTGAGCAATATTGTTCAACTTGGAATAAGAGTTGGTGAAAATTAGTAACCTGAGCTTATTGGAGATGAGACCATCCAAAGCTTCACTAACCATGGCCTTATTAGCATTAAGTTAAAGCCAGGTGTCTTTTCAATCACTAGGAAGTTAGCAAATGTGGGAAACTGCTCTCCACCTATGAAATCTAGGAAGATTGCACATTGCACTACTAATTGTGATCCATTAAATAGCTTGAGTGTTGTGGTTGTGGTGTATTGGATGTTTTTAGTTAAGCCTATCTTATCAAAAATAGAAAATAGTACCACATTAGTTTTTGCTCCATCATTCACATGAACATGATGAAGCTTAAACTTGCCAACATGTAGGGTAATGAGGAGACGTGCAAATAACACTTCTCCATTTTGCAAGTCAATCATTACCTTACTTTCATGAAATTTAAGCATGGGTTGATGTCCATTATCCCTAAGTGAAGCTTGCTCAATGATAGAGTGGATCAACACTATTGGTAGGCATGTCTCTGCTTATGGGGATCAAGGTCAACACTTGAGCTAGTGCATCTCTGTGAGTAGAAGTCATGACTAGGCTGTATAGGCTCAACGATCTTAAGAGATCATTTAGCTTGTTCCATTGTTACAAGGAAATTATTTCCCTTAGCATGTGATGTTTTGGCCTTGGTGGTTTTATTTTTGTCCATCCTTCCTAGGATTTTTCACTCAGGTTTCAAAGTATGTGTGTTGGGCCCCTTGTATATGGGTATTTTCCTACAATCCTTTTGTTGTTAGCTATCTTCAATGGGATTCATTGTTGGTTTGGCAATGATGAATCATGGTTTGCCAAGTGTTGATATTGGACCCCTGTTATCAGACCCCTAATATCGAGTACAAGATATCAAGTCTAATGAGTCCCGATATCATACCCCCAATATCAAACCCTCAATATCGGGTACATGATATCATCGCTTGGATAACAATATTGGATACATGATATCATGAATCTTATGTAGGCCTATAAATACACATGTAGGCACAAGGAGTCAAGGAGTTAGTTTTTCAGTTAGTTTTCAGTCAGTAGATAGAAGTTAGTTCATTTTTAGTTCTTCTCAATCCTTTTCCCCAGTGCATGCCCATAGTGTGATGATTGTAATTGTATGGAACCTTTATTGAAGTGTGACGTACTTGGACACGCACATGAACAAAAATAAAGATTGAGATTACTTCATCATTGTAGCATTCACTTAGTTTGATTATTTAATTTTTATTGTTATTTATTACTTTTTTAGTTAATATCTCTTCACCCTCAGCTCCTTAAATGTGAAATGAGTATGACTTAATCACGAGCATTCAAGTGTGACTACTTGGTACCCAATAGTATACCTAGGCCATGTGCTTGGTAATCCCAGTGGTAGTCATGCACAAGGTCCAAGATGTGTACAGATGATTAAGGGATAGATGCTCATCACACCTAGGCTAGCTTAGACTCTCTTCACCCTTTTCCTCCTAGCTTAATTAAAGTTATTTTCCATTGCCTCTAGGAGTAGAACTAGGTTAGAAACCACATCATACACCTCACTCTGGACTAAACCATATGT
>MNCI01017697.1:23407-38031 GCA_015680685.1 Gnetum montanum
TTGTAACAAAGTATTCACAATATATCTTTTAGAAAAGAAATTAATTTCAACTAAGTCACATATGATTCACAACAATGTTTTTCTCACAAGACTATGACAATGCAACATCTAGTAAGGTAATTCATTAGAGAACCAATGAATTATATGATGATGAAGATGAAGTTTGGAGTACTTAATCTGATGCAGGGGTCTCCTATGTACATAAACGAAGACAACATCATCCCAATTCAAAATTCCATAACCTACCTAGTGATAATGAACCCCTGCTAGCCACTAAGAGCCTAATGCATATACGAGAGGCTATTCGAATATCCCACAAGCATCACAAGGAAAGCTGTCTACCCAAGCTTGATTTAAACAACTTTTCCAAATTTTCAAGAGGTTATGATTTAGATCTGCAACATCATTTACAATCCTTCCATGATGCCTGTGTATGGAACAATATTGAGAATGGATGGAAAAAACTTAAGCTCTTTCCTCTAACACTCGTTGGCAAAGCAAAAGTATGCTATAGGTCCTTAAGACCAAAATTAATTAAATGTTGGTCGACAATGGTAGAACTCTTCAATGAAAGATATCAAACTTATGCAAGAGTGTTAGCCTTGAGGAGACAAATCCAAGAGTGGAAACAAGAGCAACATGAACCCTTGGACAAGGCCTTAGAAAGATATTATGCATTGTTAAAAAACTTCCTAGGCTATGATTCTCTGAAGAAAGGCTAATGTATCACATCATGGATTGGTTCCGTGGATGCATGCCCTAGGTCAACTATACAAGCTACGAGCCCACCAATTTCAAGAGCTTATCAAGCAGGTAGCAAAGGAAGAAGGAGAAATGGCTAAATGGGAGAATGTTGAAAAACCTCAATGGGACTAAAATCTCAATTTAACAAAGGTCCATAATCATAAAGAGGAGAAATCAACTCATCTCAAGGAGGTGGAACCATCTTTGCCAGTACTACAATCACTAGATGAAATTGAGGCAAAGACCAATAAGATGACGGAATGGATACATGAAAAATGTGGAGAATATGCCAACACTATTAGAGGTAGAGCCATGATGAACCAAGTAGGATAGAACACCCTTAGAAAATTAGAAAGAAGGGTTGAAGAGAATAGGAACTCAACTACTAATCATATGTATCAATGTAATGTTTGCCTATACGATCACCCCAAAGGTCAATGCCCAATCTTATCACATTTACATGAGCATTGAAGAAGAATGTTACATCCAGAGTTCGTACAAAAATGCTATGTTCAATCACAGTGGCAAAAATCCTAGTCATGGGGGAGGCCACCCTTAAACTGGTCACACCCTTCATATCATCCAAACCTAAGTACTTATCAAGTTCAGCATCATGTTTCCCCAACTGGATCAACATCCTCTATCTCACCACATCATTATCATTCTCCTAAATACTATCAACCCATATCCTCTCCAACAAGACCACCACTTTGTGTACTTTATGCTTCTCCTCAACCTCAATATTCTCATCCTTTACCTCCTTCTAGATCGCCACCACTTGTTTCAAAAGGGTTTGCACCACAACATCAACCCATGAACATTACTTGTGCTGCTACTATCAATAGTAGTGGGAACCATCTACAACATCAAAGGCATCCCTTCTTTAGATGTGATCGTAGAAAGGGATAGCATAGTTCTGAGACCACTACATCCTCCAACTTAGCACAAGTTCAACACTGTGGTGCATCCTTCTCCTCAAACTCAACGCCTCATGTTACCTTATCTAGGCCACCAATCAACACTCCAACAACTATGCAGCCCAATGAATATAGCCACATAGGAAGACATATCAATCCTTGCATACCATCTTACAGTTAAGGGTGCCATAGTGGATCAACTTCGTATCAATTAAACTCATCTTCTAACTTGCCTCACTATGTCAACTTCATTCAAGTGTGTGAACCCCAATTTTGATACATTCCAACCACCACATCAAAAGACACTTGATGGCTTGGATATGACCAGGTCCCAATATTTCCAAAATGCATGGATCCAATCGTTCCATTTATTAATTCACACTTTGATCAAAAGCTTAGATATGGGGGATATCCCCCATTCTAACAAATAGAATTAATAAATGTTTTTCCTTTTCTTTAATTTTACAATTTTTTGTTTTTCAGTTTTTCATCTTTCAATTTCTTATTTTATCTTTTTATTTTTTTTTGTCTTTTTATTTTTTATTTTTTCTTTTTATCCTTTTTATGAGTAATCTCATCTATAAATAAAACACTCATGTGACTTATTGGTCGAGGTGTTATTCTATGCTATCAAGTCTTAGGTAACTAATTATTAGATAGCAAGCTCACCACATCCACCAAACCATTCTATTAATAAGAGGTTCTAATCTAGGTATGATGGTATTTTTGTCATCATGAAAGCTTAAAAGTAATTTTGTGCTCATTATGCCCAGAGCAAAAAATGGTGGACTAAGTAGGAATGGCCAAGGTGTGACATCAAGGGGACTTGTGGATTCTCTTTGGTGACATTTGTAAGAGTTATCATGCAGCCTGGTTGTACTAAGATCCTTGTAGATCTAACGAAAAAAGGGAGTAAGAGTAATAAAGACACTTAATAAAGAAATCCAATGTTATTCTGGGGGATCCCACTGGAATGACATGCACCCATGACTGAAGGTAGGCGGCTTCTCTAGATTACACATCAAAAAAAGAAAGAAAGAGAGAGTGTGCCAAAGCGGCAAAAAAAAGGTATGCCACAAAGAAATTTCAAATCACTCCTTCCTTGAACAAAATGCCAAGTGATCCTATGCCTTATTGTCATGATCTTCTTGTGAATGTCCACCATGGAATGAAACAATGCGATGTCATTGATTGAAGGAATGGAATTGGTCTTGATTTTGGAGCAACGGGTTAATGACACATTAATCATGCCCTACACTTAAGATTCATTATGCCCTAGGTCAGTTACCTCATGTCCCAATCTTTGTAATCCCTTCTACAATTTACCTCATATCGCTATTCATGTATTTGTGACTCATGTCTTGTGTAGCATTGAATTCATACCTCATTACGATGGTATCTACATGTGTTGGTTTTGTGGAACTAGTGTGGATTACATTTAACCCTTCTAGTGCCTACATACATTTTAAGTTGTGGTTACACAAGGGCATTATAGGTTGGAACTTTCTTTGGGGAGGACCCACTTGCATGACTTTTGTAGTTTGTACTTGTTGCACACCACCACATCATTTTATACCCTCTGAGTACTTCATTGTCAAATCTATTCTTTCCTTTGTCATCATTTTATCAAACATTCCTCAAAACCGTTATGTGTCCTTTGATGTGTCACCTAAACAGACTAGGTCTGACATTAAACTTTTAGGGAAACTCCCTTGAAAAAATTTCTAACTCTAAAATCACACTAAGCAAAGAATTAAACATTTACTAAAGGTAATAAGTAAGGTATGAAATAATTGTTCTTTCAATAACCTTACTAACAATTGATCTTTGTGTGATTATAGATGGCCCCTAAAAGTGGACAATAAGGAGGACCTTCTCAAGGTGTAACTGAATGCCTAAGGGGAGGTAGAGACCAAAGACCTCATGTAGAACATGTAGAGTAGGAGGCACAATCATTTAGCATCCATTAGGGACCTCCTATCACTGCACAATTTGGCTAAGTAAAAGGTGGAGAGGTCAGGGCCCAAGCCTATGAAGAGGAATGACAACTATTTGTGGCATGGGATGTCAAGGCTAATTAAGTGTTCTTGCAGCTATCATGTCCATGGAAAGTGTCAACTCCATCAACATTGGAACATCAGCATGGACAACTCATAATCCTCAGATAGAAGAGAAGAAACTTTAGGTGCTTCTTCAACGGTATCAATCTCAAAGCCTGGAGCACAAGACAAAGGGAAGAGATCCATGGAGGAGCCACCGCCATTAGGAACCACATGAGTTCTAATAAATTTTGTAATTTTGTGTCTATGTCCCAATTTTGTTGTATTCAACTCTCCACTATAGCATGACTAAATTTCTAGTTAGTCAATAATCCCATACCTATCCACTGTGTAATCAATTGAACTTGTTTCTCACTTTCTTTGACTCAAGGACGAGTTGTTATTCAGTCATGGGGGTATGATAAATCATGATTTACCAAATGCTGATATCAGACCCTTGTTATCAAACCCTTGTTATTGGACCCCTAATATCGAGTACAAGATATCAAGTCTAATGAGTTCCAATATCGGACCCCCGATATTGGGTATGTGATATTGCAGCTTGGCTAACTATATTGGATACACGATATCGTGACTCCTGTTCAGGCCTATAAATACACATGTAGGCACAAGGAGTCAGGGAGTTAGTTTCTCAATTATTTTTCAATTAGTAGATATAAGTTAGTTCATTTTTAGTCATTCTCAACCCCTTCCCCTAATGCATGCCCATAGTGTGATGATTGTAATTGTATGAAACCTTTATTCGAGTGTGACGTACTTGGACATGCACATGACTAGAAATAAATATTGAGATTACTTCATCATTGTAGCATTCAGTTAGTTTGATTATTTAATTCTTATTATTATTTATTTCTTTTGTAGTTAATATATCTTTACCCTAAACTCCTTAAATGTGGAATGAGTACGACTTAATCATGAGCATTCAAATGTGACTACTTGGTANCACCCTTTTCCTCCTAGCTTAATTAAAGTTATTTTCCATTGCCTCTAGGAGTAGCACTAGGTTAGAAACCACATCATACACCTCACTCTAGACTCAACCATACGTGACAAAGCATATACTAGTCCAGGTGAGAAGACAGTGAATTGCAATCAACAAGTAACTATCTAGATACCACAACTAGCCCATCTGCGGTGTTCAACCAAATCATGCGTGAAACGCTCGTATTCATATAGTTGAGTGTAGGGCTACCCAGGCAATGGTGCGAATGATGAGTGGTGAGGTACCCCTACACTCAACCATATGAATATAAGCATTTCACGCACAATTCGATTGAACTCTGTAGATGGGCTAGTTGTGGTATCTAAATAGTTACACATTGATCGTAGTCTACTATCTTCCCACCTATACTAGTATATGCTTTGTCATCTATGGTTTAGTCCAGAGTGAGATGTATGATGTGGTTTCTAACCTAGTGCTACTCCTAGAGGCAATGGAAAATAACTTTAATTAAGCTAGGAGGAAAAGGGTGAAGAGAGTCTAAGCTAGCCTAGGAGTGATGAGCATCTATCCCTTAATCATTCATACACATCTTGGACCTCATGCACGACTACCACTGGGATTACCAAGCGCATGGCCTAGGTACACTACTGGGATACCAAGTAGTCACACTTGAATGTTTGTGATTAAGTCATACTCATTACACATTTAAGGAGTTTAGGATGAAGAGATATTAACTACGAAAGTAATAAATAATAATAACAATTAAATAATCAAACTAAGTGAATGCTACAATGATGAAGTAATCTCAATCTTTATTTCCAGTCATGTGTGTGTCCAAGTACGTCACACTTGAATAAAGGTTCTGTACAATTACAATCATCACATTGCAGGCATGCACTGGGGGAAAGGGTTGAGAAGAACTAAAAATGAACTAACTTCTATCTACTAACTAAAAACTAACTAAAAAACTAACTCCCTGACTCCTTGCGCCTACATGTGTATTTATAGGCTTGCAAAGGAGTCACGATATCGTGTATCTGATATCATTAGCCAAGCCACGATATCACGTACCTGATATTGGGGGTTCAATATTAGGACTCATCAAACCTAATATCTTGTACCTGATATCAAGGATTCGATAAGAGGGGTCTAATATCAGCACTTGGCAAACCATGATTCATTAGATGATAAGTTGTTTTTGTCATCATTGTGGTGATGATCTCTTGCTAACCATTGATTTATTTGCCACTATAGGCAAGTCTTTGTCACAAGCTATTATAGGTTTACTTGTAGATGGTTGAGGCATCCTAATAATAAAACGTTCCCTATTTTTATAGGGGTTTTTTACATTTTTCTTAGGTGGTGATGCTGATGCCACTGAAGGTGGAACTTGTATAACAAAAGGCTTCTGAGGAGCCAAGGGTAGTGGCACCTATATGATGAATGGTTCTATAGGCTTTAGGTTTTGGGGATGTAGTGGTAATGAATAGTTCTCTAGGAGGACTAGACCGAAGAGATGTTGTAAATGAGTCTACAATATAAGAGTTGTTGTTAGTGCTTGGAGAGTTGGGCTCATTCAACATCAACTTCCCATAGTTAATCATCTTCTAAAGATCATCTTTGAACACTAGGCAGAAATCAGTATCATGACTAGCCAATTGAGGATAATGGTAGAACCTATCAAGCCTAAAGTACTTTAGTAGTTTTGGATCATCATCAATTGCTATTATTGGATCTCTAGCTATCTCACAAAGACAGTCATGCCTTTTGCTAACTTCCTCAAATAGTTTCTTATGTTAAATTTGATTGTCTTTAACCAACTATTCTAGGAGCTCATAAGGCTTCAAAGGAAACTTTGTGTATTTAGACTTGTCCTTACACTCAATGTTTGTTCTTGGCTAATTAGAATTATATGACATAGATGGTTGAGATGAATCAGAAGATGTGTTGCATGGAGGCAATTTTCACTTCTCTACGTGTTTCATATCTTTGGATACTATAGTCACAGTTGGTTGCATTTGTTTGATCTTATCCTTGTCTCTCCTAGAGTGTTGGTTTTTGTAGGCCACATAGGCTAGATCATTACTAGCCTCTATAGCCTCTTCCATGTTCTTGAGTTGCGAAAATTCTTGGCTTAGTGATCAAGGTTCGAAATAGTAAATATTTGACTTGATGAAGTCTTCAACAGCTTCCTTAAATATGGCCAAGAGGTGGGTTTCAGAGATGGGCTTGGAAATCTCGTTGATCTTTGCATTCCATCTCTAAATGAACCTTTGAATAGGTTTAAGTGGCCCCTACCTTACTTTCATAAGTTGGTTCAAGGTCATATCAGCCTTCAACTTGTATATGAAGCAATTAACAAACAAGGCAATCAAATCTTCAAGGAAAGAGATAGAACCTCTAGGTAAGGTTCAATACCAGTCTAGGACCTTTCCTTTCAAGGACATAGGAAAAATATGTAGTACTGTATGAGGCCATGCTTTAAATAGGAGGCACTCAGATCAAATGATGATAAGATGTTTATTAGGATCTCCTTCATCATTGTATTTGATAAAGTTTGGGATAGACATGCTCATAGGTAAGTTTATTTGAGGAATGGTAGGGTTGACGGGGTCATCTTAGTAGAAGTCCATAATCCTTACCACTTGGGTTATGCTAGCCTCTAGCTTTCATAGCTTCTTAATAAGATCTTGGATCAGTTGCAAGGCTTAATCCAAGCCTCATGGGGCTCCTGAGAGCTACACTTGTTGTTATTAGATGGCCAGTGGTTGTGAAATAGGCAATGATATACACAATAGATGTCTTGTAACTACTATTGTGGGAGGATTAAACATAGGGAATGAGGTTTGCATTGGGGCATGAGGAACAAAGGGGTTGTTGGAAACAAATGGATTATGTGATACACATGAAATTTATATTCCATGAGAAGGTTGGGGCATGGAGGGAATTATAGGTGGAGGTTGAGGCATAATAGTGAAGGGTGCAAATGTGAATACTAAGATGAATAAGGAAGAAACTCTAGAACTTTCACTTGTAGAGGTCACATGGAAAGTTTGCTTCACTACTGAAATGGAAGGTAGAAGGTTGAACATGGTCACTTCTGGGATAGATTGTTGGAAAATGTCTGCTCTGAACATATTTGGCTTGCATTCAGCTCTAAACTCATCTTGATCCTTTGGGTGGGATCCTAAACTAGACTTCTCACTAATTTCACCATCCTAATCTGCACTTACTAACTATGCTAACAATTACATGTAAAATTTAGATAATTCAATGTGGTCATCTGGTGAACAGGTGTATTCCTTCTCATCCTTATAGGTTAATTCATAGTGATGCTTAGAGGTAAACTCTTTGTATGGGATGTGCTAACTTGCTTAGATTTTTGCAGATATAAATCTATAATATTGTTCATTAATGTTTACATGTAATAGACTAATTTCTAACTGCTTGAGGAATTCCCTACACTCTACTATGGTTGGGTCCTTAAGGTCATATACATGAGTAGATTCTTATTTTAAGGCCATGGAAATGATGCTATGTGGTAGAATAATTGAGGTAAAAGGCATAACATGTGTAAAACCAATTAATTAGTCAATGTCATAAAGGTTTTAATTTAATTTAATTTAATCTTAAAAGATTTTTTAATCATGTAATTTTTATTTTTTTCTTTTTAAATTAAATTTAGTTACTTTACATATGACTACAGTCTAAGAAGCTATAGCATGGAAGGTCATAACGTATTTAGCTACAACGTATGTTAGTTGTACAATAAATGTAATTTTTCTAGTATTTGTGTGAAACAGGCTTGCTTTAGATAAGCTAACTTGTTTAAGGGTAAACAAGTTAACTTTAATTAAGCTCATTTGTTTGGTTGAAATAGGCTAGCTTATTTAGTGTAAGTAGGAAAAAAACTTGCAAATAAATAAGCAAATAAGCTAGCTTATAAAGTCAAAGAACTACAGATAAGTTGGAAAATAAGCTAGCTTATATCACATAAATAGGCTGGGAAAATAGTAAATAAGCTAACTTATAACACGTAAATATGCTATAAAAAAGTAAATAAGCTAGCTTATATCATGTGAATAGGCTGGAAAAATAGTAAATAAGTTTGTAAATAAGCTAGCTTATAACACGTAAATATGTTGGAAGAAAAGTTAAAAAGTTGGCAAATAAGCTAGCTAATATTGTGTGAATAGGCTGAAAAATAGTAAATAAGCTTTCATATAAGCTAGCACATGGAGGTAGAAAACTGCAAATAAGTTGGCAAATAAGCTAGCCTATATTGCGTAAATAGGCTAGAAAAATAGTAAATAAGCTAGCTTATAATGTGTAAATATGCTAGAAAAAATTAAATAAGCTAGCAAATAAGCTACCTTATATTGCATAAATAAGCTGAAAAAATAGTGAATAAGTTGGCAAATAAGCTAACTTATGGAGGCAAATAATTGTAAATAAAATAGCAAATAAGCTAGCTTATATTGCGTAAATAAGCTAGCTTATAGAGGTGGAGAAGTGCAAATAAGCTAGCTTATAACATTGAAATAGGTGCAAAATTGCAAATACACCAACAGATAAGCTAGCATAAGATGAAAAATTCACTCCAAGGCCCTTCTTCTAGTGCTAGAAAGTATAAGGCCTTAAAAATTTGGTGTTGGAAAACTAAAATTTTTAGCATGAAATAGTTTAACCCTAAAAACTATGGGCCTCATAAAAGGATTCAGAGCACCCTGAATAGTTTGGTAGATCACTTAGGAACTTAAAAATCTATAACAAGTATATTTAATGAAAATGGGAAAATAAAAATTGCAACATGCAAGAGTTCAAAATAGATCGTAAGAACACAATAAATAAGCATTAAATAGATGCAAAACAAAAGCTACAAACTTTGTATTAATTATAAGAAAAAAAATTTTGATACAGAGGTTAGAGAATACAAAGTATTTTTAGAATATAGAGCATATGGTATTTTGTGTGTCACGCTTAATCTACACTATTATCCCAATCCATTCGTGGGATAACTACTGCTATTGTAAAACTACCAAAAAATCTACACTGAAAGTGATGTTAAAAGGCTATGAAATCTGTAACTCTACTTCACTGTTGTTGCTATGGGAAGTTTGATATGCTGAAAGTCCTGAAATTAGCTACAAGTTTGGCTTATATAAGTTGCTATCTACATCAATTATAGTTTCATACACTCATGTGAGCATTACAAGTTGTGTTTAATGTAAATATGTAGCTTATAAGTTATTGTATTTGGCTTTAAGGTTTAAAATGTGAATGTATTTAATGTTTTCAATACCCAAAATTCCAACTTATAAGCTAGCTTAAATAGGATTTACAACTTATAAGCTAGCTTAAATGGGATTTACAACTTATAAGCTAGCTTAAATGACACTTACAAATTATAAGCTTTGTAGCTTATAAGCTAACTTAAATGACATTTACAACCTATAAGCTAGCTTAAATGATGTTTATAGCTTATAAGCTAGCTTAAATGACATTTACAACTTATATGCTACAACTATCATTTTACAGATTAAATATTATTGGAACTTTAGCTAAAACAAGGCTATCAAATGGAATTTTTGATGGGAAAATAAGCAATTGTTTCTATCTTTTAATTCCCATCAATTACATTACAAATTTGTCTATTAATGCTTATTGTGAAAATCTGAAAATTTTCCTTAAGGTGTTTTAGTGGTTTATATGGGAATTTCGACCAGGGAACCCTTTGTGATGTTTCTAGCTTCAAGGTCAATGGTAATTAGAGTACTTTAGGATTTTAAAGTTGTATGGTAGAATGGCTTCAAGGCTTAATGTTTGGATATTTTAAGGTCAACTTGGTCTAAAAACATCACAAGAGTTGCCAATTTCCACTTTAAGGCTAATCGAATTTGCTTCCTTATCCTTCTAACTTGTTTCCTACATATCAACATAAGCACATCAAGTGGCATTTGCATGATAAAATTGTTAAATAGTATAAAATACTATAAACATAGAGTAAAATAAGATTGAGTAAGGTTAAAACATTGTGAAACAAGACTAAACAAAGCAAGGTAGGGTAGTATATGATCAAGCATGGTCATATGTTGCTAGTTTTAAGCCTTGGTGGGCCATGATGTTGCAAGTTTTAGGCCTTAGTAGGTTGTGGAGGGAGGCCTATTTGACTAGGTAGAGTTACCATGAGGCAAAAGTAAGGCAAAGCTTGATAAAACAAGGCTAAATAAAGTAATATCAAGGTAAAATTGAGTAAAAATAAAGTTAAAATAGAATAAAATATGGAAAATTCAATGAAACAAGGTAAAATAGCATATATTTAATATAAAAAATTTATTTTAGTTATTTTTTATTTAGGATAGACAAAAATTTAATAAAATAGGCTATAAATTGTCAAAATTAGGTGAAAATAGGTTGTAAACTTGATAAAATTATGAAAATAGGCTTTAAGTTTTTAAATTAATGAGTTTCCATGGTCAAATTAGTTTTAAAAAAATTCCTATTTTCCCATAGAAAGAAAAATAGAGAATTTTTCTTATTTTATTTTTACTTTCATTTTTTTTAAGTTTAGAAAGAGAAATTGTTAGTTTTCTGCCTCACATGCTATGTATCATGCGAAATTTGAAAATAGGAATTTTCATGTGTATGGTATTTAGTTTTTCAAGCGTAAAACCCAAGAATGGAAATTTCCATGTGTAATTTTGATGCGTGCTTTTATGCTGATTATATGTGCTTGTATGTTGGCCAATGTAAATATTTGGATTTTAGTGTAAAAAATTAAGGATGGAAATTTTGATGCAATTCTTTATATGTGCTTTTAAGGCTAGCATATAAAATTTTTATGCTAGGCAGTGTAAAAATATTGATCTCAATGTAAAAATTTATAAATCTCCATGGCACAAGGAATGTTGCGTGGCATAGTGGAGGGGAAGCTAGCAACACAATGTAGGGGTTTCAAGTGTGGTCAAAGTGTGGGACATGGGAAACATTCACCACTAGTGGCCCAATGTAGTGTAGGGGGTCAAGGTGATAGAGGATACTATAGCATGCTACGTAATCCTACGGTGTGTAGCCCTTGACAAGCCTACACAGCCCTATTGATGAGTAGCTAGGTATCCCTACGCTCAACCATATGAGCGTACATGCACGATCAAGTCGAATTCCAAGGACTAAGTGCTTATGCGCCTTTGTGGAACAAGGACGAGTTAGTCAATCATTTTCTTCTCAAGCTTACTTGTATGGCACAATTGTATGGTTAAAAGTAAACTTGAGGTATATGATTTTTATAGTTTTTTATGTTTTTATGTCCTAGTGCTACAATTGGAGGAGAGAGATAACTAAGTAACTAATTTAATTTAACTACTCAACTATGTTCTAACAAGTCCTAACACCATCATCCATTCTCACTTGCCGTACACATCCTGAACCAGTGAAACACTACTGGGATTACCAAATGCTAATCGTTACTAGGTTACCAAGCATTACATGCATGCTCGAAGTGGTCGTACTGAGTGTGCTTACTTAGGAGAGTTGTAGGGTGAGAGAGAGAACATTAATTAACTAAGGAAAGCATTAAGTAATAGTAATTAACATTAATTAATCTATTCTGAATGCTACAAGGTTTATCACAAAGTTTTTCTTTATTGTTGTACACAAGGTGTGCTTAGGTACACAATGCCTGAATAAAGATCTATTCCCTTCAAGACTCCAACTGCAGGCACGCAGAAATAATTCTATCTCTAAGAGGGAGAAAAGGCAAGAGATTCGGTAAGGGTCTAACTAATATATTACCAAACCAAGTGCACCTACCTCTTATTTATAAGCAACGAGCAGGTCCCAATATCGAATGCCCAATATCATGTGAGAGGCTCTAATATCACAAATGCAATATCACGGTCTTGATATCGTGGTTCATCATACCCCCATGACTGAATGAAAACTCATCCTCGAGTTCCTTACAAAATATTGGAAAGGTATGGGATTATTGACTAAATGACAACTGATAGTGGAATGGGGTGATAGACTCAAAGTGCCCAGTGAACGAATCAATAACACATTACAACATTGGTGTTCATACCCATGGTGGTGAACACCATACATAAATGACATCTAGACTCTTATTTGACAACTTAGAGTGAGAGAAAAGAAGATGAGGTGCATTGCTATTGATGTCGTGATTGCGCCTTCCATTGTTTATCCATAACCAAACTTGTTCCTTTCGTAAATGCTCTAGCTCTAGTCCATCCCAAGTGCTCCCTCATATCCCAATTCACTGTTCATATGATCATCATCTGCACACACAACATAGTCATAAATTAGCAAGGATAGATAAACCACAATGTAGTTGATACCTTGCCTCAATATAAAGTGCATTGTCTAAGTTTTGGCTATGGTAGATACTAGGTTAGAGGTTTATTACTAGTGATTGCATGAGGTGTAGGGGTGAAACAAGTAGTAGAATGGAAAAATTTGTGACAGGGCCCCCATGACTAAGAGTGAACTCTGGCAGCAATAAGATGGAAAAAAATACAAGGAACAAGAAATATGGGAAAAATAACAATAGTGACACTAATAAAATGGATGTCATGGATAGGGATCAAATGAGAAATTGCTAATTACAAAGAATGTTAAAGGGAAAGAACTTAACAATTTCACCATGAAGGAATGTCAGTGAGTCGTCCCCAAAGCAAGCTTATGCCTTTTATGCCTTGACAAATCCACATACTAAAGAGACCATAGGCTCTAGGAATGACACATGGAACAAGAATTAAAAGCTTACCCACAAGAATTTACCAAGGAAAAACAATGCATCAACCAAAATATAGACTAATCCTAAAATCGGCAATACAGTGGAAAATGAAAAGAAAAATGGAGAGGAGAAGATGGAATGGAATCCCAAGAGGAAGGTTGTGTAAAGTCCCTTATGTATTTTATGGTTAAGGTGACTGAGTAAAACTCATTCCAAATTTAGACTCAAACCAACTATATCCAATGACCTCGCATCAATACACTTGACTAATCCAACCTCCTAAAGCAACAAGAATGCTTCTCTAAAGAGTCACCACCATTCCAAGGAGAGTGAGATGGAGAAGTAGAAAGTGAGAAAGGGCCTTAATTAGAGGGAACCTTCAGGCATGGGTAACATATCTTTTTAGTGCCATAACCAGTGCTTGTAGCCCCATATTTCTTTATTATGTCTAAGGGGTGTGCTTTGAATTCCCACGTTTTTGTTTTTTTTGTTTTTATTTTTATTTTATTTTATTTTATTTTTGTGTGAGAACCACACCATGCAAATACTTATTTTTTTTTTTCACTTAGCTTCTTGATAGTAGGTCAATGTTGGAATGGTAGAATACCCATGAAAAGCATCCAAGTACCCAAGAGAATAGCCAGCACAAGTGCATCAAATCCCCTTGAAGTCACAACCTTTTCAACCATTGAATCTTTCCTTGGTTTGAAGAATATGAAGCCACCAATTCATTAACAAGTTTAGAAAAAAGGATAGTATAGTTCCAAGCCAAGGGAGACCACAAAGTTGAATGGATGAATGGACGATGTGGACTCATTTCCTATTTTATCAAAAAAACCATATCTTAGTATCAACATTGAAAATAAAAGGCAAAAACCAAACATTAGCAACCAACATCATTATAATACAATCCACCATCATGAACACTTATTGTAAGATGAATAAAAGTAAATCAAACAAAGAAATATTAAAAATATGAACAATGGTATAAGACAAAAAAATAAGTAAAATTGAAACATGTGCAAAACAAAAATGTGTAAAACAAAAGTGCAAAAGGAATTGAGGGCTTTGAATGGTTAGCATTGGTGGCTGTCTCGCCCATGACTGAGGTGGTAGGAGGCAATTCGAAATAGGGAGCAAGGTTGTCCACCAACAGAGGTAGAATTGGTACTAGTTGTCCTAGGCTCATGGAAAGGTTTGGTTTTTTGGAC
>MNCI01017697.1:49461-81003 GCA_015680685.1 Gnetum montanum
AGAGAAGTTCCTAGGAAGATGATGAACTTTTATCCAATCGGTGATGACATGAGTTAACATGAGTGTATGTGTTGGGCACAGTGTTTGGTCTAAAGGGAGTTCTGAAGTATTGATTGGTAATGAGGCATCTAAGGGATTAGCTGCTTGTGATTGCAAAGACTTAGTCGGACTGTTGGTTCTAAAGACAGGTCTTTTCTTCATGCAGTTTTCAGAATCAATAGTAGATTGAGAGTTAATAGCCCTCATAGTGTTACGTTGCTGCGGCTGGATAAGGAGCTCACCCTGCATAGCTGGAGCAAGTGGTAATGGAGATATGGGTGGAAGAGATGCAGCCATATGAGAAGGATAGTATGTTTGTGAAACATCACCCCTAGGAGAAGGAGTCCTATAATACTCACGGGCTTGGTAGTCAGGTTGAGGAGTAACGTGACTAGTAAAGTCACGTGGAGAGATTCACTACTGCACGTAATATCCATATGGGTCAGTTGACGGTAAGGATACTATTGCTGTGGTGGTGGCATTCCCCATGATTGTGGGTGCTACCACTATAGATACTACTCAATTGGTTGTGGGGGAGTTCCACTTGGATAATATGTTAAGGGTTGGTGAAACTGTCTTAGGTTACCTTGAGGATAAGGTAACCTTTGAGGTGTTTGCCTTTTGTTTAATTATGGGTTGAGTGCATACACCCCAAACTCTTGTAGATGTGAGATTATAGGGCAACATCCCTTAGGATGGTCATATTGGCATGTCTCACATTCACTATCATTTTTTTTATCTGAATCCACAACCTCTTCGATGATGGCAACTTTTCCCTTACCTTTGTTACATGCATATTCAACTTCTCTCTTTTTTCTCTTTTCACAATCAATACCTTGCTCTCTAGACTCCTCTACTATTTTGAGAATGTTTTGAAATCTATAATCTATGGAGTCCCACATTCAGTCTACCTTTGCCGATA
This sequence comes from Gnetum montanum, assembly GCA_015680685.1. Taxonomy (NCBI): domain Eukaryota; kingdom Viridiplantae; phylum Streptophyta; class Gnetopsida; order Gnetales; family Gnetaceae; genus Gnetum; species Gnetum montanum. Next base: position 50,423 of record MNCI01017697.1, read on the forward strand.
CTTCTGATGCCAACTTTTGAATAGGCAAAGTTTTCCTATTCACCATATCTTCGAGTGGTGACTCTTCTTCATCCTCACAAAATCTTACTCCCTTCTTTTGGAGGGAAGGATCTTTGTTATATTCTTCCACACTCTCTCTTTTCCTTAGCTCACCTTCCTCTTTAGCAACTTGCTCCAATAATATTTGTACTTGATGGGCCCTAAGCTCAGATATTCTTCTTTGGGCATAAGTCCCAAGGGTTCTTTGCATTTCATGCGTAAGCCCATCTATGAGATGGCATAGTTGATTCCTCTACGAATAACCATGGCTAGGACAACAATGTAATAGTGCATAATATTAGCCCATGGCAACATCTAAGGGTTCATGTCCTCCTTGTTTCCATCCTTTGATTTGCTTTCGCAGGTTGGACAGTCAAGAGTATGTTTGGTACTTATCGTTGAACAATTCTAACATGGTACTCCACCTACGTATGGATTTTGGTTCTAAAGACTGGAACCTTCTCTCCACTTCTTTAACTAGTGTCTGTGGGAACAACTTTAGTTTTTGCCATTAGTTTTCTATGTTTTGTAAGGCACATGTAACATGAAATTCTTGTAGATGATTTTGAGGATTAGTGTTGTATCCCCCTTCAAATTGTGGGATATTGTTCATGTCTAATCTCTTGATCCTACTACCTTTTTGGTGCCTTGTTAGAACTTTAATAGCCTCGATTATGTCTAGCATACTTCGGGTGGCAAGTAGGGGTTCATCGTGATCATACTATCTATGGTGTCTATGATGCCTATGTAATTCCCTACTTTCCCCCCTTTCATGATGAGTTTCTCTAGAATGCCCTCGTTCCCTTTCTCGACTATTTCATCTGTGACCTCTATTCTGCTTACTATTATCCTCAAGGTCTTTTCCTTTATGACTGTGTCTAGATCCTAAAGGAGAGGGTGAAGGAGATGATGAAGGTGAAGAAGAAGAAGGATCATCACCATGATAATTCTTGCTTTCTTCTCTTCGGTGGTCACATCCTCAATCACGGTTACGATTGGAATGTCCATCTTGGTCATGTGTTCATGTTCCTTTTTCAAATCCTTTGTGTCTGTTAGTACTAGAATATGGGTTATGGATGGTTGAGTGAAGATTTTGATACACAACCCCTTGACTGAAGTCAATGGGAGGAACATCATTATGTGGGAGACTTCCTGAGGCAGGTTCACCATCCTCATTTTCAATTATGACATATGGGACATTTTGAGACAACTTTCCCTTCATGGATTTATGATGTATCTCTTGTTATAGATCCCTTTGATGTTGTGCCTCCATGGGCTAATACTCTCTTGAGTCATGATCATGCACAATGTACTTTGCTTGTAAGTGTTGCATACCAATTCGTGTGAGATCATGAAGAAGCATGCTCGGGATTGAGCGATCAGGAGGTAACACTATGTTACCTTCTAAATCACACCAATGCAATTGTTCATCCTTGTGGAGGATAAAGGTAAATTTTGGTATATACTCATCAGAATGAATGTATACCATGTGAAACTATTGAGGGACTGGTGGATTATCATGTGTACTACACCTCTGATTGTTCCCTGTATCAGACCTAGGTAGTGAAACACTCTCGTAAAAAGAAGGAGACATAATTGTCTATTCAGTGTGCAATATTCTTCTCTTTAATAATTGTAAGATAACCAACCCTAAGGGTTCATTCCAATGATTATAAGGATTTCCTAAGTTTTAATTAGCACACAATCAACAAAGTCCCTAGCAATGGCGCCAATGATGAGTGGCAAGGTATCCCTACACTCAACCATATGAATACGAGTGTACATGCACGATTTGATTGAATTCCAAGGACTAAGTGCTTATGCACCTTTGTGGAACAAGGATGGGTTAGTCAATCGTTTTCTTCTCAAGCTTACTTTTATGGCATGATTGTATGGTTAAGTAAACTTGAGGTATATGATTTTTATAGTTTCTTATGTTTTTATGTCCTAGTGCTACAAAGATATGAGAGAGATAACTAAGTAACTAATTTAATTTAACTAATCAACTATGCTTTAACTAGTCCTAACACTAGCATCCGTTCTCACTTACCATACACATCCTGAACCAGTGCAACACTATAAAGATTACCAAACGCTAATCATTATTAGGTTACCAAGCGTTACATGCATGCTCAAAGTGGTCGTACTGAGTGTGCTTACTTAGGCGAGCTGTAGGGTGAGAGAGGGAACATTAATTAGCTAAGGAAAGCATTAAGTAACAGTAATTAACATTAATTAATCTATTCTAAATGTTGCAAGGTTTATCACAAAGTTTTTCTTTATTTCCATACACAAGGTGTGCTTAGGTACACAATGCTCGAATAAAGATCTATTCACTTTATGACTCCTACTACAGGCATGTAGAAATAATTCTAACTCTGAGAGGGAGAAAAGGCAAGAGTTTGGGCAAGGGTCTAACTAATCTATTACCAAAACAAATGCACCCACCTCTTATTTATAGGCAACAAGGTAGGTCCCAATATCGAATACTCGATATCACGTGGAAGGCTGTGATATCGCGAACCCAATATTGTGGATACGATATCATAGTCCCAATATCGCAGTTCATCACTTGCATAAGGTAGCATTGCCTTAGGCTAGCCTATGCAACCTGTAGAGCATGTGGCAAAAGTTCCTCTTTTTTAACTTTTAAAGTAGTAATATAAAAAAAATCAACATACAAAAGTGTCTATGTAGCTCTAAACACCCAAGGAATCCATTTGAAGTATGTTTTTTAGTAGAGTAGTGATAAATCCAATTTAGAACATAGAATCCAATTTAGTAATGAGTCTCCATGGTCAAATTAGTTTTAAAAAGTAAAAAAAAAACTATTTCCCTATAGAAAGAAAAATAGAGAATTTTTCTTATTTTATTTTTACTTTCATTTTTTTATGTTTAGAAAGAGAAATTATTAGTTTTCTTCCTCATATGCTATGTATCATGTGAAGTTTGCAAATAGTAATCTTCATGTGTATGGAATTTAGTTTTTTCAAGCATAAAAACCTAAGAATGGAAATTTCCATGTGTAATTTTGATGTGTCCTTTTATGCTAATTATATGTGCTTGTATGTTGGCCAATGTAAATATTTGGGTTTTATCATAAAAACTTAAGGATGGAAATTTTCATGCAATTTTTTATATGTGCTTTTAAGGCTAGCATATAAATTTTTATGCTAGGTAGCGTAAAAATGTTTGTCTCAATGTAAAAATTTAGAAATCTCCATGGCACAAGGGATGTTGCATGGCATAGCAGAGGGGAAGCTAGCAACACGATGCAGGAGTTTCAAGTGCGGTCAGAGTGTGTGACATGGGAAACATTCACCAATAGTGGCCCAATGTAGTGTAGGGGGTCAAGGTGATAGAGGATACTACAGCATGCTGCACAATCCTGAGGTGTGTACTACGCAAGGTAGGATGGCCTTAGTCTGGCCTACACAACCTATAGACCATGTGGCAAAAGTTCCTCTTTTTTAACTTTTAAAGTAGCAATCTAAAAAAATTAGCATCCAGAAGTGTCTGTGTAGTTCTAGACATCCAAGGAATCCATTTGAAGTAATGTTTTTTAGTAAAGTAGTGATAAATCCAATTTAGAACATAGAATCCAATTTAGTAATGAATTTGCATGGTCAAATTAGTTTTAAAAAGTCAAAAAAATTACTATTTCCCTATAGAAAGAAAAATAGAGAATTTTTCTTATTTTATTTCTACTTCCATTTTTTTAACTTTAGAAAGCGAAATTGTTAGTTTTCTGCCTCACATGCTATGTATCATGTGAAGTATGAAAATAATAACTTTCATGTGTATGGAATTTATTTTTCTCAAGTGTAAAAACCCAAGAATGGAAATTTCCATGTGTAATTTTGATGCGTGCTTTTATGTTGATTATATGTGCTTGTATGCTGGCCAATGTAAATATTTGGGTTTTAGCTTAAAAACTTAAGGATGGAAATTTCCATGCACTTTTTTATATGTGCTTTTAAGTCTAGCATATATAAGTTTTATGCTAGGTAGTGTAAAAATGTTGATCTCAATGTCAAAATTTAGAAATCTCCATGGCACAAGGAATGTTGTGTGGCATAGTAAAGGGGAAGCTAGCAACATGATGTAAGGGTTTTAAGTGCAATCAGAGTGTGGGACATGGGAATCATTCACCACTAGTGGCCCAATGTATTATAGGGGGTCAAGGTAACAGAGGATACTACAACATGCTACACAATCTTGATGTGCATAGCCCTTAACGAGCTTGCACGGCCCTACGCAAGTTAGCATGGCCTTAGGCTGACCTACGTAACCCATAGACCATGTGGCAAAAGTTCCTCTTTTTTTAACTTTTAAAGTAGTAATATAAAAAATCATCATACAGAAGTGTCTGTGTAGCTCTAGACACCCAAGGAATCCATTTGAACTAATGTTTTTTAGTAAAGTAGTGATAAATCCAATTTAGAACGTAGAATCCTTTGTATGCTCCAAGGAATAATACATATTTTCTAGTCAATTTGTCATAATTCTTGCACCTCTATGACAAGCCTAAGAATTTTCTTTCTTCTAAGACATTGCTTAGGGCATGTTTTTTGTTTATTTCTTGGCAAGTTGTAGTTTGTGGATCATTTACTTTCAATGCTAATGAACATTTTGTTTCTTTTAAACATCAAGATTGTGACATGCTTATTTGTATATCTATTATGCCATGCCTAATTAATTAAGTACACATTGTAATAAGGATTTACTTCATGGTTCCATTGCATAAGATTTGAGATTGCAAGTGTTTGGTTATGATGTCATTTATTAATTATTACACATTTTGTTGCTATTTAAGATTGCAATGATGTTTGATGTCTCAAGGTTATAAAAACCACTCAAATTCAAAGCTTTATGTTGCACACAAGTGCATCAAACCTCAAGTTAAGCATGTTACATGTAGATGCATAAGATCCAAATTTTTCATATTTTAAGACTAAATCTAATAAGGTTTTCCAATGGATTAGATTGATTTACTAGTGACTAGTGTTTTAGACTTCCACAAATATTGATTCTACCAATTACCAAATAATAACAACTACCTCAAGATAAATAGAAAAGGTCCAAATAACCCCCTTGAATGAGAACTTATCATGAAAAAAGGGCTAGCACAAAACATGGAACGATGAGAAGATAATGTTAGATAGTGTCCATTTTCTTATCATAGGAATTCCTAGGCCTATGCTACCTCATGTACCAAAGGATGGAAATTAAACTTGCTATGAATATAATCTTCATGATGGTGTTGTAAAAGAAAATGTAGTTGGTGAAAAAATCAAGATAACAAGTAATAAAGACTATAGCATAGAGCCCATGTGTCTTTAGTGAAATCCTTGCTTCATGGTATTTCTTCATTGCCTAAAGAAAATACTAAGAGCTAAACCCTGAATCAACCCTACATTTGATCCCTACTTTATCTTTGTGGTATTTCAAATGTAGATCAACTGAGCTAAACCCTAATTCAAAGATGTGATTCAAAAGACTAAGCATGGAAATATATCCTTGGCTTCAGAAAAGCTTCATGTTTCCATGATGAACGTAAGTGATGGTATTTGCAAATGAAGGAGGAAATAGAGGATGGGAACAACAACTTGCAATTAGATTTGCAGATTTTAGAGCTAGCAAGAGTTTTCTTTGCATAAAAGGCTATGAATTGAAACAATAAGGCTATGAAGTAAGGTTTGGTAATAAAATGAAAATGTAAAAGTGTGAACCAATGCATAACAAGTCATAATGTGCACATAAGAGAAACAAAATAAAGGCTATAAAATCATCAATTAGCATGACTTTACTAGTTTGAAATCCTGATAGGCCATTATGCTACCAGCTTTATGCCTTTGCGGGTTGTGATGTTGCTAGTTTTAGGCCTTAATGGGCCATGGAATTACTAGTTTTAGGACTTAGTGGGCCATGGTGTTCCCAGTTTTAGGCCTTAGTAGGCCATGACCACATCTTTCTAGCAAGTCTGAAATGCTCTTGAAAGAGCATATAAGGACAAAATAAATAATGAAACATGATACAAGGTTGCAAAGGTAAAAAAATGCCTATTGAAAAAAGAGGGGATAAGACATTTACTATGAACCTGTTGTTTGATCTCTGATAGATCAAAGAATCATTTTTGTATAATTGTATGCTCACCATCTTTCCTATTTAGCATGGCAAGTTATAGAAATTTTTGTTGGTTGTCAAGTGTTATAGAGTTGGTATTGCTAGCATCATTGTTTTTCTTATTGTTGGCTCGAGTCTGAGCATTAGGAGTTTCCTCTTGAAACTCCGCCTTTGAACCTTGATTGATGTTGACATAGTTAACTGAAGACAACAACACATTGCCCCCATGTGAACAATTTCACCACCCTCATATGGTAAGTGAACCTCATGATGTATAAAAGATGAGACTATGTGAAGCTTAGCCAACCATGACCTTCCTAGGATCAAGTTAAAGTTGGGTGTCTCTTCAACCACTAGGAAGTTAGTGAATGTAAGGAATTTCTCATTGGCTATGAAATCCAAGGAGATAGAACCTCACATTGGTACTTGTAACCCATTAAATGACTTGAATGCTAAGGTAGTGGTTTCTTGGATGTTCTTGGTTAAGCCTAGTTTCTCAACAATGGTGTATGATATCACATTGGTTACTACCCCATCATCCACATGAACATGATGAACCTTGTACCTACTAACATGTATAGTAATGAGAAGAAGAGCAAATAGCACTTCTCCTTTTCAAGAGTTAATCTTCACCTCATTTTCATGAAAGGTTAGCATGGGTTGGTGTCCATTTCCCGTAGGCAACGCTTGCTCAATGATAGAGTGGATGGAATTTTTATTGGTAAGCATGTCTCCATTCATAGGGATAGAAGTCAATACTTAAGCTAGTGCATCATTCTAAGTAGGAGAAGTCATGACCAAGTTGTATAGGTTCAATAATGTGTTCTTTTGTTTCAGGGACTATTTGGCTTGTTCCATTGTTGCAAGGAAATTCTTTCCCTTAACATATGATACTTTAGCCCTAGTGGTCATAATTTCCTCCATGATTCCTAGAGTTTATGACTTAGGTTTTGGTGTATGTGCCTTGGATCCTTTGTCCATGGGTGTAGCCAATCTTGTTGTAGGTCTTGGCAGGTTAGCTTGTTTTAAAGCCTTTTCTTGTTAGTTATCTTTAGTGGGCTTAGTTGTTGGTTTGGTAATAGGTTGTTTTTGTCACTGTTGTGTTGAAGGTTTCTTACTAACCGTTGAGATATTGGCCATTATAGGTGATCTTTGATCATGTTTTGTTGCATGTTTTCTTATTAAAGAAAAAGGAACCAAGATAACAAATGGTTTCTTAAACTTAGAAGGATTGGTAACTTGTTGATTGCATTGTGATGTTGATGCCACTAAAGTTGGGACATGTATGATGAAAGATTTCTTAGGGGCCAAGGGAGGTGGTGACCGTATGATGAAGGGCTCTCTAAGCTTTGTGTTTTGAGGTTGCAATGGTACTTTGATGATAAATGGTTTCCTGGGAGTATTAGACCATTTGGTTTCTTTGAATGTGGCTATAGTATAGGAGTTATTGTTGGGACTTAAAGAGTTGGGCTCATTCAACACCAACTCTCCATAGTCGATCATCTTCTAGAGGTCATCCTTTAATGCTACACAAATATTCGTGTCATGATTGACTATTTGATGATAATGGTAAAACCTATCCAATATGAAGTCCTTGGTAGCTTTGAATCATCTTTGGTTTCTATCATTAGATCTCTAACTATGGTCACAAATACGATCATACCTCTTGAGAGCTTCCTCAAATAGTTGTTTATGTTGTATATGATTATCTTTAAGTAATTATTCTTAAAGCTTAGAGGGCTTCATTGGTAACCTATCATATTTTGATTTATTCTTGCATCCAAATTTTGATCTTGATTAATTTGGAGTGTAGAAAGTAGACAATTTTGATGAGTTAGAAGATGTACTGTGTGACAATGATCCCCACTTCACTTCTTGTTTTGACTCCTTGGATAATTTAACCATGACTACATGTTCATGTCTAGTTTTATTCCCATTCTTCTTTGTGTATCGATTTTTATAGGCACATAGGCTAGATTATTACTTGTCTTAGCTACCTCCTCAATGTATTGGGTTTGTGAAAAGGCTTGGCTTAGTAATTAAGGCTCTAAGTAGTAGAGCTTTGACTTGATGCAATCATTTACTACTTCCTTAAAGATGGCCAAGAGGTGAGTTTTAGAGATAGTCTTTGGAATCTCATTGAGCATTGAATTCCAACTCTGAATGAATCTTTTGATTGGTTCAAGCGGTTCCTACCTCACCTTAATCAATTGGTCTAAGGTGGCATCCAGCTTCAAGTTGTATCTAAAGTGGTTGATAAATTGGTTTATTATGTCCTCATAGAAAGAGATGGAACCCTTAGGCAAGGTTTAGTACTAGCCTAAAGCCTTAACCTTGAGGAACATAGGAAAATATGGAGTATTGTATGTGGCCAAGATTACAAAAAGAGGCACTCAAACCAAAAGATGAATGTGCATGAGGATCCCCTTCACTAGTGTATTTGGTGAAGTTTGGTATAGGCATGCCTATGAGTAATGTTATTTGATTCACAATAGGGTTTATGAGATCATCATAGTAGAATTTTATAACCTTGATCATCTGACTTATACTAGCTTTGAGTTTCCTCAGCTCTTTGGTAAAGTCTTGGATCATTTGGAAGGCTTGATCCAAGCCTTGAAGCATCCTTGTAGGCTATCATGCTTGTATTGATGATTGAGGAGAAAGTTAAGTAACTTGAGGTAATTTGATTGCCATTGGTATAGATGGAAGAGGTTGCATGACAATCATTGCAAGTGGGTTGAACAATGAAAAAGAGGTTTGAGTTGGAACTTGTGATAAGAAGGGGACAAAAGAAGTGTAGGAGGCTTGTGAGATTTGGGGCCCTAATGAGGGTTCCATTGGTATGACGAAGCGAGGTGGTAATGAAGACATCACTAGGGCTAGGTGCATGGAACAAGATTAAGGGACAAAGGACATTGATGAGAATAATGAGGTAGATTGAGGTAAAGGCTATGCCTAATGCATGGTAATGATAGGTGTTGACCCAAACATGGTGGGATGAACACAAGAAAAAGAGGATTGAGCGACCTGTCCCACTAATGATGCAAGAGATGCAAAACTAGCACTAGTTGTTTAGGAAGTTGATTGTTGGAAAAGGCTCCCAATAAAAGTATCTCGCTCTGTTTTAGCTTCAAACTCATCTTGCTCCTCTTAGTGTTTATTTGAGCTAAGCTTCTAACTCCACTCATCAACATCTATGAGTTGTATTAGTATGTGTGCATAAGAGTCAGTGAAGGAGATATTGTCATAAGGCGATAGGATATATCTTTCCCCATTCCAATTTATGATCTTGAATTGACAGTTAGCATCACATTCAAAATGTGATATGATCAAATCAGCTTGTATTTTGGCAATGACATAGCTATAAAACTTCTCATTGAACATCATGAAATCTGAGTCCTTGCCCCTCTATCTAAGTGATTATCTTCATTCTACCAAGTCTATCAAGTCATAGACATGAACTGCATCTAGCTAGAGGCCATGTATGTAAGGCTTAGTGGCAATATGGTTGACTTGCAAAAAGGCATTAACTAGAGTTTTAGCTAGATTATGAATTAATAGTTTTAGCAAGTGAAACAACTCAGCGTATAAATTACTTTGACTATGGAATATGGTGAAAACTGCAAATATAGGTGTGATGTAGGTTGCAATGGCTATGATATGCACTACACTAATAAAAATTAATTAATTAATTCTTTAAATTTTTTATTTCTTAGAATGCAAGGAGTAGGGGTTGCACTACAAATGGTTGCTAGGAAATTTGCTATGAAGATGCATTGGAAAGCCTCCAATTTTTACACTAGGTTTACCCAACCTAGCATGCAATGAAAAACATGTTGCACTTATGAGAAATACACTGGTTTTATGACAAATACACTAGGCTTATAACAAATACACTAGGTTTATGACAAATAAATACACTAAGCTTTTTCCAAAATACATTGGGCTTGCAAGAGAGGCCTAATAGAAAATTCTTAAAGGTTGTAAGTGGGAGATGGCAATGGAAACAAATACATTGGTCTTTGGAGAAACCCAAAGGAAAATTTTGAAGAGCGAAAAGTGTAGGTTTTTGAAAAATACGCTAGGCTTTGGAAAGTCCAATAGTTGCTATAAAAATTGTAGATCATCCATGCCTACTACAATTTATACATTAGGTTTAAAATTGTAGGGAATGATGGTTGGCATTGGCTTTGGGAAGAATTAAAAAGCAAATTTAAAGTTTCTTTTTTGTAAATAAACAAAAATGATAGTTAAAATTGATGAACATGAAAAGGCAAAGCAAGATTGGATGAAGAATTTGGATGGAGGCTCTCCTTCTCGTGCTAGAAACTTTAATGCTTGAAAAATTTGGTGTTAGAAGGCCAAAGATTTCAAAGTGAAACAACTTAGCTTTAGATCCCATGGGCCTCAAGACAAGAATTCAAAGCATCCCAAATGGTCTTGTCAATCACCTAGAAACTTACAATTCGTCAAATGATGCAAAGAAATTTAATTGTAAATGCATATGTAAATCTAGAGAAACAAAAAATAAACTTCCATCAAACAAATGAACTACAAATCTTTATTCAAATAATAAAATAATTTATAAAAACAAAGTTAAGATGGGCATAATTTTATGTGATTCAAATGCACAAAAAGCCAAACAGAGGTTTCTTTAAGCCCAATGAAGCCGATAGAGTATGTCCTATAGTCAACTTTGCTTTGCAGAAGTTCCAATTTTTCTCCCAAAGCTCTTTGCTCTCTCTTTGGCATTGGATCTATGTTGTAAGTGGTGGAATGGTTGCTACACTTCTCGTGAATCTACACTACTCTAAAAGTCTCTAGTTCAACTTGAATGCAAATTTCCAAAAGTCTTTTCAAACTGGCTAACTTCTATTTATATAAACCATTTAGTAACTAATTTTTTGCTACAAATCTCTGCCATGATTACTGACAAATTGCTCAAAATTTTTATGTTTATAGGTCACTCAAGCCCAACATATTTATTAAATTTCAAAAACTTTAGGCCTTTTTATGCTGGCTTCATGGTCATCCAATGTAAAAATTGAAAGTCCAGCATAAAAATCCAACACCCAAAATTTATATGTTGTTTGTGTAGGTTTTTTTAAGTGTAAAAATGAAGGTCAAGATTTATACACTAGCTTTGTAATTGCTCTAGCATAAAAACTACTATGGATAGCATAGAAACTAAGAAAAACCCAAATTTGGTAGTATGTAAGGCATTTTCATCCTTCCCAAGCCTAGGTATATGCAAAATGCAGCTTTTCTCACCTGGAAAATAAGGCATTCATAACTTATGAAGCATTTTTTAGTCTCCATAAGTTAAGATGTGTGAAATTGTAGCCTATGAACTACAAATTTTACACTTTACAATAAAAAGTATGCCTCACACTCTGGTGATGAAGGTTACAATGCTAGGTGTTTGGAAAAATAAGGCTATTGTATTTGCCTTTATTTTCCACCAAATTACAAATGGTTTTGCTCATAGGCTGCAACATGATTTCTTTGTGGTGTTTCAACTATGATAGATTGGTTTGCAAGCTTCAATATGATATTATTTTTCTTTATGTGTGGTAGGTTCCAAGCTTTAAACTATGATAGATTGGTTTGCAAGCTTCAATACAATATTATTTTTCTTTATGTATGGTAGGTTCCAAGCCTTATACATCTTTTTGGAGATGAGGTTCACACTTGAATCTAAGCCTAATATAGCCTTTAATGATGGATTTTCAAAAATCTACAAATAGATAAGAAAATTTTCTAAGTCCATTCTCTTTTTGAGAAGAGTTTTTTCTTTGACCCAATTGGTTATTGCATGGGTCAACATGATAGTTTTGACATTAGATTCACTAGATGTTCTCATTTCTGGGTACAATGAGGTGCTACAAAAAATTATCTATATTGGTTAACAAATCTAAGAGCACTATCCATGTAGGCATGAGAATTAGCCTAAAGAAAGGGTGCTTTCAAGGCTTATGTTTAGAACTACTAGTATCATCATCCACCTATATGTCTATAATGCAAGTGGAATTTTACTATTATGGCTATTATGGTAGCTCATCCTACATATGCGATGGTGGCACAAGAGGAAGAAGATTACGGAACATGTGTGAGGGTGGATGAGAGGCATAAGAAGACAATTCAACACGTGGAGTTATTTGTGGTATTCTGAAGGGTCGTAGCAATGAGAATGAGCGTTAGCAATAGGACCATTAGGTAAAATGAGGTATTTGATGTAATTTCTTATGGATTTGGCTAGTAATATAGGTACTATTTCCTCCATTGTGATATCTTCCATAATTGTGGACTTTGTAACTACTAATGATAGTGCTCTTGAGGTTGAGAAGATGCTCCACTCAAATAAAACTATGGTAGGGTTATTTGTAGTTATCACATGAATACAACAACCTTCTTAGCATTGTTTTTTTTTTTCATTTTTGACAAAATTAGGGTTGAAAAAGTAAGATTCTAATTCTTCCATAGAAGTAATCATGTATGATATCAAAAGATATGAATTCTTAGAATGTTCATATTACAAAATTTCACATACATCTTCTTCTAATTTGAAACATAAAACTTCCTCATATACACATGACTTTGTCTTTTGGTAATGTATCCTTCTCCATTTTCTTCTTTTTCTTCTTATCTTGACGTTTCTTTTCTCTTCCTTGCTTATTTTAATCCTCCATGATTTTAAGTATGGATGTAAATTTCTCATCTATTGAATCCCACATCTTGTTGACATTTTCCATAATCTCTAAGATAAATATTTTCATTGGCAAGATCTTTTGCTAAAATACCTCGTCTACTAGAACATATTCTTCCATTTTACATTCACATACATCTCTCTTGCAAAGTGATGGATCCATGTTGTACTTAGTACATTCTCAATTATTCTTCCTTCTTAGTTTTGACAATCTTCATTAGTCATAGATCTCAAGGATTTCATATGTTCTGTTCCTTAGCCCATATATGATGTAGAGGAGCTACTTCTTTGGAGAGAAGCCATGACATAGGCACCTATGTAGACATGAATAGTATTTTTTTAGGGTTGCATCAAGATATTTGTGAGTTCCTTAATTCCATTCTTGGATCTACTTTTTCAAGTTGAACATCCTTAAGTATTCTTAGTACTTTTCATTGACTAGCTTTAACATTATCCTCCATTGGTGGATAGAGTTTAGTTCCAATGATTTGCATAAATTCTTAGCTTCTTTGGTAAGTCTGATTGTAAATAACTTCTACTTCTACTATTTACTTTCAATGTTTTGTAAGGCACAGGCATCATGGAAGGCTTGTAAGTGATTCTATGGATTTTCATTATAGGTTTCATCAAATCTAGACATGTTATTCATATCTAGATACTTGATCTAACTCTTTTTTTTATGCATGGTGCGTATTCTAATTATATATTTGATTTGGATCATGCTTTTATTTTTAATAATGGTCTATCATCATCATTTGGAATCATAAGGTCCTCATCATAATCATGATCTATCTTTTCATCATGATCTTCTCTATGTTTTCTTTTGTGCCTTCTTTTCTAGATTCTAGTCAGTTCTCTATCTTGAGATCTTTAGGGATCCCTCATTGGATTTCCCTTGGGACATTTGTCTTGGTTTCTAGTTGGGGGTCTCCTCATTTGTCTATGTTCTTCTTCAGTAGATCCTAATAATGAAGATAAAGAAATGGATGATGAACTACTAAGAGAGCCACCTTGACTTGGTCTCCTTCTAAGATCTCTTTATGCATAGTGGAGGTCCTAGGCCTTCAAGACCTCTTTATTTTGGGATCCTACTCATCATATGCAAGATTACCTACTGATGAATGTCAAAGGGTCACATCGATGGACCCCTATTAACATAGCCTCATCAACAAGCCCTCGTCAATGAGGCCTTGTTTGGTGTGCCCCATCGATGGGGCCAAGTCAACATAGTGTTTGTAGTTTGTTTATTTGAGAAGTAAAATATTTCTCTAAGTGCCTGCAACAGGAGTCAAAAACTGTATGGATCTTTATTCAAGCACTATTGCACCTGAACACACCAATGTGAATAGCAATAAAGACAAGCTTCTTAATTAAACCTTGCAGCACTTGGATTAGATTAATGATTTATTTATGCATTCATTATTTTCATTAATTATGACATTAATTAAGCTAAATTAGGCTTTGAGCAATAGATTAATTAATTAAGCTAAATAGATTAAGCACATAAGTACAACCACTTCGAGCAAAAACACGTATTTGCTTCATAACCCCAATAGCATTATTGCTTGATTCACCCAATAGCATAGCACTTGGTAATCCCAATAGCAAGTATGTGGGTTCAAGACATCTACAACAACTGGGACTAGATGCTTATGTTAAGACTAGTTAGACATTAGTTAATTGATTAGATCTCAATAGTATTAAATCATCTTATCTTTATATTTCAACACCACAAACCCTAAAAACATAAAACCATAAAAAATCATATACCTTGATTATACTTAACCATACCATGTACATCACAAGTGTAATTGGGAAGACAATGAATGATCTTAAGGCAAGGTTCACTACCTAAACTACTAGTGTACCAAAGAACATAGAGTCCTTAGAACTTGACCAGATCATGCATGATTCATATGGTTGAGTGTAGGGGTACCTTCCCTGCTCATCATTGGTGTCATTGCTAGGGACTTAATTTGTTTGAAACATGTGCTATCTAGGTTTAGTGAATACCATTAATATCATTCTATGAACCTTAAGGTTTATATCATTTCCACTATACATAGAATTATAAAAAGCACACTAACATTTTATTTTATATTGCAAAATTTCTTCTTCTCATAGGAATGAGGATGCGAAATTGCTTGTCTCTTAAGAATGTAGGATGGTGTATACTCATCCTAATGAGTATGTACCTAACTTCACTGTCATATTGCATCAAGATGAACAGATGTGATGGTGAGACATGGAGGGAAACATTGTATTATTTCTTGATTGATTTGTGCCCAAGATGCTAATTCAAACTCTTAAAAAGTTAGGCATCTCAAATCTTCAAGAGGAATATGTTGTGCATGGCTTCAACACTCAAGACTATCATCCCATATAAACATAACATAGGTGAGTTCAACACCAAGAAAAGCAACATAAAATTGTAAAGGGAAAACATTTCTCTAACCCCTTGTTCTTGCTGAACCAAACTAATAATGAGGATCCTTTCCTTGAGGATTCCAAACATGAAGATTCTCCACCCCCTATTATTGAAGATGAGGGTGTGCCCCAAAACCTATGAGCAACTATTCATAACCTAGGTTCAAGAAAAAGTGACAATCAAGGCAAGGACTCCGGTAAACATCACGATGGTTAGGGATCTAAGAATGGTGGTCGTAATGAGAAAAAAGATGATGGTGAACACCATGGTGGCAGTGGCAATCCACTTTCCTCTTCATCCTTTTCATCTGATTCTAAACATTCCTCTTAATCTACTAGTTTTCATAGAAGCTACCGTAGAAATAATCATGATGAAGGTAATCAACAAGATAATGATGATCACAAAACCCACCAAGAACATTAGGGTAACAAAGGACATCATCAAAGACAATGTAATAATGATGATGATGAGCCTTTATTGGTGACTCGAAGCATGCTTAACATTGTAGAGGCAATAAAGATTCCAACTAGGCATATGAAAGACAGTCGGATCAAGCACTTAGATATGAACAATGTCCTAATATTTGATGGGGGATATAATTTTGATCCACGACCACAGCTCCAAGATTTCCATGATGCCTACACCTTACAAAACATTGAAAATGATTAGCAAAAACTCAAGCTATGCCCCAAGACACTCATCAAGAAAGCTGAAAGCTAATACCAGTCCTTAGAGCTAAAATCTATTCGCTAATGAAGTACAGTGCTTGAGCTATTTAATGACAAATACCAAATTTACTCTAAAGTGTCCAACCTAAGAAGGTAAATCCAAGGCTAGAAACAGGGAACACATGAACCCTTGGATGCTGCCATGGGTATATACTATTCTCTCTTACATTGATGCCCTAGCCATGTTTATTCTTAGAGGAAATAACTTTTCCATATCATAGATGGGATTAGAGCTGAAACTAGAAGAACTCTTGGGGTTTACACCCAAGGAAGATCATCTAAACTAAGAGGTCATCAGATCCAAAGGCTAATAGATCAGGTAGTAAAAGAAGAAGATGAATTTCGAAAGAGGGAATGTGTAGAAGAGTATAATAGGGATCCTTCCATCAGAAAAAGAGAGGTCTAATTTTATGAAGAGGAGGATGCAGCACTTGATGAGGTGGTAAATAGAAAAACCTTGCCTATTCTAATATTTTTGGTAAGGTTGATAAATTATGGGATTCTTTGAACAAAAAATTCCAAACTGCTATAAAAATTGCTAAAGAATCCAAAAAATGAAATAGTAAGCATGATTACAAGAGATGAAAAGAAGCTGAACATGCCTATCAATAAGGTAAGGACAAGGCTACTACAGTAGAAGAAATTATGAAAACTGACTATGATGATGATACAGGTTGTGACATTTGTCAATACAAACATCCTAAGGGATGTTGCCCTATGGTGTCACACTTACAAGAGTCTGCAGTGTACACAAGGGTTGTAATCTTGTAATCAAATTTCCAGTCAAGTGGGTTAGACAATCAATCTAGGAAACAACCATTCTTCTAACCTAACAATCCTCCCAAGTCCTCACAATCTAATGTGGCCAATTGCCATGTATCTTCAACTACCTCATCCTCTACATCAAATACCTTCAATATCCCTTTAAACCAAATGCCACCCAAGATCCATATTGTAATGTTAACCCATATTGTTTCTGACTAGATCAAGGTTGGTAGTCTCCCTAAAAAGAGAGCTGACTCTAGAAGTCCCCTTATCTATTTATAGATCATCGAACATGAACTGTGTAAGGCTCTTCTTAATTCTAGTTCCAAAGTTATTCTCATATTGCATGACATGTACAAGGCTTGAAAACTTTGACCTCTTAAGAAGAGCAACATCTATTTAGAATTGGAAGATTAATCAATCACTATCCCTTTGGGGTTAGTGGAGGACATTATGACCACAGTTTGTGGTTGGTCCTACCCTTCTAATTTCCTAGTGATCAAGGTTAAAAATTGCAAGGGTGACTTCCCTATCATCATGGGACATGCATGGTTAAGTACTGTGGATGCGAAAATGGGCATCAGAGACCTCTCCTTGGAGATTTCCAAGGAGATTTAATTTGGAAAAATGAAGAAGAAGTGCATTCCATGCATTGTGTATAGTGATAACGAGTGTAATTGTGTGCAAAAACTCTATTCTATTAAAAACACATCCATTAAAGCATGTAATTAGTGTGCATAAGAAATAGAAATATAAAAGTGCCTATACACAATAGCCATAAAATAGGAGTGCACCTAGTGCCTAATAGCTAATTCTAATAGTAGCACATTATGCATGGAACCAATTGAGAGCCTAACATGTGCTTATGTTAAAAGCATGGATGACCTTGAGCAAGTTCATCACCAAATCTCTAATGCTAGAGATGATGATACCTATTAGGGACGGTTAGAAATCCTTGAAAATTTTAAACAAGAGCCCCTAAAATTAAATTTTTTACCAGCCAACATAGAATATGCATTTTTTAAAAATGGTAAGTTGATCATAATCAATGCCAAACTTGCTCCTACATAAAAAGAAAAGTTGTTAATAGTGGTTAATAAATGGCCAACAACCTTTACTTGGTCATATCGCAAGCTAACTAAAATCAATTCAAGGATATGTCAACATCACATTTACACTGACCTAGTCATGAAGCCAAGAAGGCAATCACAGAGGCGATTGAACCCAAATTAAACAAAATCATCAAGAAGGAAATTAATCAACTCCTCACAGTAGCATTCATTTATCCCACTGTGGATAGTGAGTGGATTAGCCCACTTGTAATTGTACTAAAGAAAGATGACAAGTGGCAAGTATGTATTGACTTTAGGCTGTTGAACATGGCTACATTCAAAGCTTTTGTTGATCAAGTGTTGGACACTATCTCTAGGCATTGCTATTATAGCTTCCTAGATGGTTATAGTGGCTATAACCAAATCCAAATTGCACCTAAGGATCAAGCCAAGACAACATTCGTGAGTCCCTAGGAAACTTTTGCATATTGTAAAATGCCTTTTGGTTTGTGCAATGCTCCTACAACATTTCAATGCCTGGTCCTTAGCATTTTTCAGTAGCAAATCGATAGTGGTGTGGAAGTCTTCATGGATGACTTCTCCACCTATGAAGCTATGTGTGAACAAGCCTTGGACTGTCTTGAGCAAGTACTAAAAAGATGCATGGAAATAAATCTAATGCTTAACTGGCAAAAGAGCCACCTCATGGGCCAAGGAATTGTACTGGGGCATAGAATCATTCAAGTAGGGATTGAGGTAGACCCTTAAAAAAAGGGTCATCCAAGAAATAACCCATCAACCAAAAACTATTAAAGATGTTTAGTCATTCCTTCAACATACTAGCTACTATCAACGATTCATAGAGAATTTTTCTAAGATCACAAAATTGTTAGCAGAGCTTACAAAGAAAGATGCACCTTTCATCTAAACCAACGAGCATGAACATGATTCTAGAAATTGAAGGAAAAACTAATAGAAAATCCAATTCTACATGTACTAGACTAGTCTAGACTATTTCACATAATGATGGATGCATCTAATTATGCTTTGGAAGTCATGCTTATGCAACTGGATGATAAAAAATGTTCATACTACATCCACTATGTGAGCCAAAGCATTGTGGGAGCACAATTAAATTACACCACCATAGTAAGAACTAATGACAGTGGTGTGCATTCTTGAAAATTTTACGTACTATGTGCTTGTTTACAAAGTATTTGTACACATAGACCATAGTGCAATTTACTTCCTTATGAACAAGCCAATGATGAGTCCTTGTATCTTACGGTGGCTTATGATCTTGCAAAAATTTGATCTCACAATGGTAGATCGAAAAGGGATCAAGAATGTGGTCACTGATCATCTCTCTTGATTAAGATGGTACAACAAAGAGAAGGAGAGCCCAATCTCTGATAAATTTCTAGATGAACTCCTCTTTATTGTTGCAAGAAATGAACAAATGCCCATAGAAGCAAAATGGTACAATGGCATCCTCACTTATCTTCTCATTCAAGAGATGCCACAAGATATTGACTTTAGAAAGAAGCAATAATTTCTTCATTGGGCCAAATACTTCATGGAAATCAACAAACACCTCTACAAGGTGTGTGCTGATGAATTGGTTCATTGTTATGTCCCTGATGAAGATCAAGTGCACATTATCTAGGATGCTCATGAAGGACCTTGCGAAGGCCACTATGCAGGGAGATGCATAGCCATAAAAATTCTAATGGTAGGATACTACTAGCCCATAATCTTTAAGGACACCCACTAGTTTATCTGGTTTTGTGAATGCTACTAACGAGATGATGGGATGACTACACAAATGGAGGACCCTCAAAAGTGGACTCAACCATTGGAGCCCTTTGACATTTGGAGCATAAACATCATGGATCCCATCACACCCATGTCCAAGGGAAAAGCATATATTATCATAGCAATCAACTACTGTATCAAATGGGTAGAAGTAGCAGCTATCATTGACTACATCATCCACTATTGCTAAATTCATACAACAAAGTGTAGTATATAGGTTTGGTGTGCCACGTGCATTAATTTCTGACAATAGAACCCATTTTACAAGTGCCACCTTTTGCAAGTTAATGCAATGCTTGGGGGTTAAACATAAATTGAAAATACCTTACCACCCCCAAGCCAATGGCCAAGCTGAAGTCACTCATAGGATAATTACAAAAATCTTAACAAGAATAGTATGCAAATATAGGAAAGATTGGAGCACAAAACTCAATGATGCCCTTTTGGCCTACCACTCAACATGGAAACTTCCTATTGGCTATTCTTCCTATGAGTTGATGTACAGAAAACTTCCTACATAACCAATCCAATCTAAGCTCCATACACTTTTAATAGCCTATGACTTAAACCTTGACCTGAGTCTAGCACAAAACGAATGATTAATCAACCTAAATGTGCTAAATGAGAATCAATTAGTGGCCCTATCTTTGAATAAAGTACATAAGGCATATAATAAAACATGGCATGAACTTAGAAATAGAAAAGTAAAATTCCAACTTGGTGATAAGGTTCTCTACTAGAACCCTACACATGTACCATAGAAAAAAAAGTTTCAAACATTATGGAAGGGACATTATATAATTGACAAAAATTTTCCTTCTAGGGACATGTATATTTACAAACCTAAAAGCCTAAATAAAAAGCAATTGGCCAACTTCCAAGAAATAAAGCTTTTTTATAGCCTAAGCAAGCCAACACAACATATATCTCAACACATGGATAACTATACTCAATTTTTCGAATCTCCTCCTTTCAACACATTCATGGGAGAGATGGCCACCTATGCTAATCATCCATATGGCTACTCAATTTTTCTATTTTTATTTTTTATTTTTTATTTTTTGTTTTGCACATTTTTATCTTTATAGTTATTTATTTTTTAAATTTTTTAATTTTAAATCTTTTTTCTATTTTACACCATTTTTGTTTTACACCATCGTTAGTACATTTAATTTTTTCTTGATTATTTTGCATTTTCTTATATATTCTACTATGTTTTGTTTGAATATGATTTTCAAATTTTTGCTAATAAAAGTGCTTTATTGTTGATAGGACACAATGGTGTTGTGGCTACTATTGATGGTGGTTTGTGCTTAATGTGTTGTTTGCTAATGTTTGGATTCTATTTTGAATTTTTGTACTCATGGCTCAGTCATGATTTTTTTTTCATAGTTATAGGCAGTGAGTCCACCACATCTATCCATTCACCAAATTTATGGTTTTCCTTGTTCTAGAAGTTCGAGGTCCCTTCCATTAAAGAAATTATTAATAAATCAATGACCTTATTAGTTTCCAAAATTTGAAAGGATTCAAAGTTTTGAAAATGGTGTGACTTCAAGGGGACTTGGTACTCTTTGTGCTCTTCTACTTACTCGAATGCTTATGTGTTTTCATGGACTTCTTACCACTCCGTGTTGACCAATAATAGGAAGTTCAATAAAGTCTTTGCATGGTGTGGTTCCCATCATAAAAAAAAGAAAGAAAAAATTAAAAAAATTTTAAAAAAAAAAACAAAACAAAAAAAGAAAAAAAACATGATGGAAATTCAAAGCACACCCCTTAGACAAATATAAAGGCTACAAGCATTGGTTATGAAACTAGAAAGACATGTTACCCATGCCTAAAGGTCCCCTCTAACTAAGGCTCTCTCTCACTTCCTGCTTCCCTTTTCTTCTTTTTATGGAGCAGTGGTTGTTTGTGGATGCACTCTTATGTTTTGAGGAGGTGGCTTGGTTTTAGAGTATCGATGCAAAGTCATTGAAAGTGGTTGGTTTTAGTTTGGACTAAGGATGGATCATCTTAGGTCATTCTAAACACATAATTCCACAAGGGACTTCTTATGATCTTAATTCAGGATTTCATTCCACCTTCTACATCATCCACCTATTCTTACTGTAATTCATCTCATTGTCGGTGTCCATGTTCTTAACTCTATGCCTTGGTTTGACGTACTTGAATTCTTAGGTAGTATCCTCAAGGTTTCAGTCCTTAACCTCCATTGACCATTAGTCACCGCTAGGGCCCATGGACTCCTTAGGTTGACATTATGCAAGGGCAAACAAGGCATATGCCTACTATGAGGAGGACCAACTTACATATCATTTGGTCAGGTTCGTTAGGTACTTTAACCTTAGGCATTCTCACAATCAAAATCTTTCATACATTCATCTTTTGCATCAAACCAAGTGTTCCTTTATCAATTTTGTTCAATAAACACATTCCTTATTGAATTTTTCAATTTTTGAACCGTCATAGACCCTTTTCAAGGATTTTATTATATTCTTGACTTTTCTAGGACTCCATGGACCCTAATTTCATTAGAAAATTCCTAATATTTTTCGAGAAATTCAAGTTTGAAATTTTAGTCGATGGACCTTGTAAACAAGGCCCCGTCGACAAAGCAGACCCATATACAAGGCCCTATATATGGGGTCCCTTCAACATAAGGGAAAAATACTATAAATACATTTGATCCCCTTTTGAAATTTTCACATTTGCTCACAAATGCTAGAGGAGTTTTTGCAATATTTAGATATAACTTCTTAATCATTAATTTTAATCACTCTATTCTTTCACCTTGCAGCTACCAAAGGTAAGCTCTTCATCATGGGGGCCATAAATGTACCATTTTTTTCAAAAAATGTTTTTACCATTTTTCTAACTCCCACTAAGGTTTAACTACAAAATCAATTGTTAAACATTAAATTATAAAAGTTAAACTTTCCCAACAAGCTCTACTAACATTTACAATAAATAATCAATAATTAATTAATAAAATAATCAATCTATAATGGTCCAAACTTAGTCAAAGTGTAACTACCTAACGAAAAAAAGGTATTCAAAAATTTGAAGTTACACATGATATCTACTGATCCATGAATGTGTTGTGACTGTAGATGGCACCAAAGGAAAAACATAGACAAGAAGTAGGACCATCCCAACCAAGGGAGAAATGACCTAGAATAAGAAGAGGCCAAGAATAGCCCCAAGAAGAACCACTTGCAACCCATGTCATAGGTTCCCTTAAGGATGAGGTAGAGGTGGAATCTATCAAATAGATTGTAGAACCAGTAGGAGCAACAAAACACTTCCATCGGGATGATGCACTAGCACAACCAGCAAATCTTAATATGACCTTAACAAAGGCTTTCCTAAATCAAATTAAGTCAAGAGAGGTCCAAAAATTGATGCTTTAGGAGCTAAACTTTTTCCCTTTTTTAGAACATGCATCGAGAGAAGTACAGGACTAGTTGAAGACCTCTTCCATGTGGCTAATCATCACTTCCACTAGGGAGTGGTACACGGGAGAAATATTTCTATTTTGGAACAATAGGTAGCCTAGAGGCATGGTGAAGATCAAGGACATATCGGTGTCCTATGTGGTGCAGGACATTGTTATAGTGCTTAGGTTGCCTAAAATGGGGGCAAACTTGACAGAATTTTCAATGCAAGTTGATCCAAGCATCAAAAAAGAATTGGTGCAATGGTGTTATGATATCAACTATAAGGAGTATGATGTAGTCACATCAATAGAGATGATCCATTATAAGATTACAACCTTTCACTTCAATCCCATAGTGAGGCCAAGCAAAATCATCACTTTCTTTGCTCATGCATGTGCCGCTATGAGTGGAAGATTCTTAGTTAACCTTCCATAGCCAATGTATCTTGACATAGAGAAGTGCTTTAAAGAAATTGAACATGAAAGGAAGGCACTCCTTTTTTCATGCCTCATTAGGAAACTCTACCATAGGGGAGGGATAGTCCATTACACCAACGACAATGTTAGAACTGTTTCAGCCACGAAGTGGGCAAAAATGATGAAGGATAAAATTCCTATAACTACAATTCAAGAAGAGAAGCAATGACCACCACCACCACTTTCCACTCAAAAAATAGTGCTAGATATCGATGTAACTACCCAATAATTGCAAGAGTACAGAGAATGGCCCTTGAGTGAACAAGAGCAAAGAGCAAGCGCGAGTGGTTGGGACCAATCCATATACAAACGATCCATGAGTCACCTTAATGAGGTGGCCTCAATGATTAGTTTGATGAATGAGGGTGGATCCATTTTCTTTGCCCAAAGAATGTGTCTACTCGTGAGGTCAAATTTGAGCATCAAAGAGGTCACAATATCTCTCATAGAACAACAACCACTCCTAGAAATCTCTAGGAACATTGCAACCTTCTTTGTGCTCTTGGAGGAGGGTGAAGGGGCAACTATTTTGGTGATGCAGCACCAAGGGTAGGAAATTGTAGCAAAAGCGGTCATTGATAGGATTGTTGAAATGCTCAATGCTCCTACAGCATTTACACTAGACATCATTGCACTTGAAGATGTGAAAATGTCCATAGGAACTATAAGTGACAGAATAAGCATATCACACCATGAAGAGTTATTAGACTAATTGGTGGAAACCAGGCAATCGCTTTCAGATGTGTTTGACCTTCCAAATAACATCATTACAACCTAATCAAAATTGCTAGAGGCAAGAGGCAAAAACATCATATTGGAGGAGCAACTCAAAATAGCTAGAGAGTGAAATGAATGCTTGGTTGTAGAGGTTGCCAAACTAAGAGCCCAAATTACTAACCTTACATTTATCAACCTAGCACTCACAAGAGATGAAGCTATGTAATAGCTTTAGTCTAGCCTCAAAGGGGTTGAGAATGCAATAGAGACAACAGTGTTCTATAGATCCTTGGTAGAAGCCACGTAGCACAAGATTTAGAAGGCCTTGGATCAGACCTACCAGGAGAATGTGCAATTGATCATAGAGAATCATCACCCCTAGAATGTTGATACAACAAGCAATAGCTAGTAGATTTCATCAATCAACAGTAGGAGCAACTAACCAGAGCAAACATTGAATTGAGAAGATTGGTAGCAAAGAACAAGAATCTCTCCATGGAGGAGGCTTGCGTCCTTTGCCAGAAAATTGCAATTGAAGTGGCTACCTAGAAATCTAAAGCTCTCAAGTTTGAGAAAGTTAAGGATCATTATAGAAAGCAAGTTGGCCTGCATAAGGAAATAAATGAAAAACATATCCAATTGGAAAATGCAAAGGTAAATTAAGCCCTCTAACAACTCTAGCAAGGTAGAGAAGTTTGGCAACCGATCACTGATGGGATTGATGCCTATAACAAAGAGAAAATCTACACAAAGGGGTTGTAGATCAAGGAGATGGCAGAGTACATGGAGCTTGCCAATCTCCATTATGCAAATTTGTCCATGTTGATTACTGAACGGCTGCGATCAAAGTTCGAGAAGCAGGTGGCTAGCTTGTACTTACTGTATGAGGCCAAGTTTAAGCACTACAAGGACACCAAGGACAAGCTTGTGGTGGCTAATGCTAAACTTGAAGTTCTCAAGGCACATTCATAAATTAAAGATCAACTGTTGAGAACCTGGCCAAAAGGATGAATGACTACTAGGAGCTGCAAAATGTAATTATGGCATTTGACATTAAATGCAAACAATTCACTACTTGGTTTGTTAATGTAAAGGAGATGTTCCCAATCATGCCTTGTCCATGGGATATCCCCATTCCAACCCACATTGGTGATGTCATGTGGACTGTAAATGATCATCAAAGTAATGAGGAGAAGATGCCTTTTGCCTTCCACTAGAGTTTGCAACCGTAGTAGGGCAACCACATCTACCTCAGTCACCACACATGCTCAAAGCTAGTGAAGGTCCTTTAGAGCCTTAGGAGCCACCATTGCCTAAGACTATTTGATCTTCACCACCATCTTCATGTCGTTAGAGGATGTGTTGTCTAAGTTTTTTCAATCATGTCTTGATGTTCAATTTTGTGTTATGAACACCAAAATTTTTTGTAATGTACACTCAGGCACTTACCTTTGTCAAGTCAGTCTATTTTATTTTAGTAAGAATCAGTCAATAATTCCATACCTTCCAAATATTTTAAAAGAACTTAAGGATGCATTTTCATTCAGTCGTAGGGGTATGATATATGTCAAAGAGTCACATTGATGAGCCTCCATTGATGTAACCTTATTGATGAGCCCCCGTTGACAAGGTTCCATTTATGTGGTGTGCCCCATTAACAGGGCCACATCGATGTAGTGTTTGCTATGTTGACAAGGCCCTGTTGATGTAGCCTTGGGGAAAAAACTATAAATACAAGCTCACCAACCGTATTTAAGGGAGAATTATTATCATAGTAGCAGAGCTCTTGTAGTTTGTTTATTTGAGAGTTAAAATATTTTCTTAAGTACCTACAACATGAGTCAAAAAGTGGACGGATATTTATTCAAGCATTGTTGTACCTAAACACACCAATGTAGATGGTAATAAAGACAAGCTTCTTGATCAAACCTTGTAACACTTGGATTAGATTAATGATTTATTTATGCATTCATTTTTTTCATTAATCATGATATTAATTAAGCTAAATTAGGCTTGGAGCAATCGATCAATTAATTAAGCTAAATAGATTAAGCACATAAGTACAATTGCTTCAAGCATAAACATGTTTTTGCTTGGTAACCCTAGCAGCATTATTGCTTGGTTCACCCAATAGGATAGCACCTGGTAATCCCAGTAGCAAGTATGTGGGTTCAAGATGTGTAGGATAAGTGGGATCAAATGTTTATGTTACAACTAGTAAGACATTAGTTAATTAATTAGATCTCAGTAATATTAAATCATATTATCTTTATATTTCGACACCTCAAATCCTAAAACCATAAAAAATCATATCCCTTTACTACACTTAACCATACCATGTACATCACAAGTGTAATTGGGAATACAACAAACAACCTTAAGGTAATGTTCACTGCCTAGACTACTAGTGTACCAAAGAACATAGAGCCCTTGAAATTCAATTAGATCACACATGAATGTTTTCTAATTCATATGGTTGAGCATAGGGGTACCTTCACCGCTCATCACCTACTAAGGAAGAACATATCATTACATTCCTCAGTTTCTTGATGATGAAATTGAATGGAGGACATGAGGTGGACCTATGGTAGAGAAACCTGTCTAACTGATTAGTTGTGTCCTTTCTTTATAATTCAAATATATCCAACACATGATGTTTTCCCTTTTCATGCTCATATCTTACTTTCATTTGGTGGTCTAGATTACACTAGGCCTCTATAGGTTAGTAAGATCTAGCAATATTTTTGTCAATATAATAGCTATTTGTAGCATAGTCAAGTCCAATTCTAATAAGTATTACTTAAAGCATGCATGGGGCTAATTGGTCAAGATGCATAATGATTTAACCTTGCAAATCCCTCTATTGAAACTACTCATCCTAATAAAAGATGAAGGTGAAGTCAAAAAAGTAAGGATCATGGTTGGCATAAGTGACCCTCACTTCTAATGGTACATACTAATCTTCATTCTCTTCATTTATATCATTGCTCTTTGTGTGATTTCCTATTAGCTCTAGTCTATTTAACTTATGAAAAGCATACATTGTTTTAATTAGTAGTGTGCATCTTTANATGAAAAGCATACATTGTTTTAATTAGTAGTGTGCATCTTTAAATTAATATAAAATATTCTAACTGATAATTTATTAAATGCTTGAGCTGTAATTGTGTAAAATGCTAATTCACTAAACTACTAGCACCATTCCTAAAAATAGTGTCAAATGATGAGGGATAAGTATGTCCAACATCCATCTGTACAACTTAAATTCATTGTAGACCATGTTGTATACATGAATGGACTAGCATTAATTGTTTAGCTCATTAAATGGTTGCAAATCACTATCTTATGATCTAGATTAATAATTGTCAATTAATTCATATGATAAAGCCTACATTTTATCTAATTAATTAAAATAAAAAGTAAATCCTACACTAGCCTATAACAAGGAGTTTCTGATCCTCAATTCGTCATCACATTCCTAGATATCTATGCTAATTATTAGTATTGCCAAACTAGCAAACTACTGGGGGTTCCAAGTGTTTATTTATTGGGATTACCAAGCTTGGATAGGTCTAATGCTCAAGATTGAGTTGCACTCATTTCACCATTAAGTTAACATATTAGAAAATATAATATTACAATAAAAAATTAATACAATAGCCATAGAAATTAAATGCAGAAAACTAAATCCAAGCTAAGTTAAAGTGCTACAATGAAGAAGAATCAATTTTAATCTTTATTATAATTAAAACTGAAACTTTATTACATCTATAGCCCCTTTATATCTATTAAATAGTAGAAATGTATATACTATGAGTTTTAAAAACATCATTAAGAAAATATTCATTATATTTTTTTTAATAAAATATTGAACCCAAGGAAATGACTTAACTCTTCTTTAGATCAAAGATGGATCAATAGTTAATATTACTACCTTGTAATACATCATTGCTACAAAGAATTGAAAATTAGACTAATAGAATTTTACTATCTATTGACAAAATCGTATCACAAATATAGCTAACTAGTGTATTTATAACTCGGACATAACCTAAACATGTCACATTTGTGACATTGCATCATTAGTGGTGATGTTGGAACCCTTAACAACAATGTTTTTATTGTTCTTCACTTATGCATACAAAGGAACCCATAACATAGTTATTTATTCAAACATAGAAAGAAAATAGCCATGCACATATAAAATAAATATGAGTGATTCCAAACATATCATACCAAAAAATTCAGTTAGATAACTAAGCATAATTAAATACGAGTTTACATGTTCAATTATTACATAACATTGATACAAATGTAAACATAATTAGGATATGTGCTTTAGAAAATTGGAGGAAATATCTTATTAGTTGTATAGTTGAAGACACATAGAACTAAATTTTTTGGTTCTAACAATCCTTCCACTATTATTTTTTTTATAATTTTTTTGTCTTTTAATACTTGTCAAATTTTTTATCTTTAAAAAAAATCTTTGAATTTTTTTTATTGTCAACATAATTTATGATTTGATGTTATCAAGATTTAATAAAACTAAAACTAAAATCTTATTACATTCAAAGATCCAAAAGATCCATTATATAAATATTACATTTTCATAAAAGATAAAGATAGACTCTACAAACTAACCAAACACTAATGAGAATAACAAAAACAAATAAAATAGATTTTTTGCTGTAACATTATAACCCTATCTCAAAAGTGTATTCACAACATAATAAAGAAATACATACAACTTTAATAATAATTGAAAAGTAATTTTAAAAATTTAATTGATTTTTTAAAAGAACCATAATAATAACTTTTAGCTTAGGTTATTTCCAATTAAAAAATTTTCACTACAATGTAGCTAAGGTTGACATATTAAAGCATTAGTTTATGTAAAATTTGAGCTTGAAATAGACAAACTTTAAGGGTATGAAATAGGAAGAAAAAATGAAATATATGTATAATAATAGATTCAACAATTATTTTGGAGAAATTCAAGAAAATTTAGATTTTTTAATCAATTTTTTTTCAAAGTAAAGAATATTATGTTTTTTTAACCCTTGACCAAAAAGTTACAAGTTAAGGGCCTAACTTTTACTTATAACAACATTAATCCAATTTGCATGATTTGAAGCTATCAAGCTTTAAAATTAAAACATTGTTAAAAGAATAGAAAATTTCTAATTAAGGGCACACTAACAACTTTTAGTTTCTATGTATAATTATGAATACACACTTGGATGGTTTTAAGTTTTCAAGCTTTGATAACAATGTAGTGATAGGTGGATTAAATAGTTAGCTCATTATCTTTTTAGTTAAGAGGTTTATACTTTAAGTGACACTTCAAAGAATATTATATTTCTTTATAATTCTTACAAAATATTGTGTTGATTGAATTTCTTAAGTTCTTATAATTATTCTTTGTATTCTAACAACCTCATAATATCTTAATTTTAAAAGCTAACTAATTAATTTTTAAAAAAATTATATAAGCTAACAAGGTAAAGCATTTGTTTATATGTTTTTGTCTTTATGTCAAGAAGTCTAACAAATTCAATTTGTGATAAGTAAAATTTGAATTCCAAAGGAATTTATTCATAAGACACCTAATACCTAACACATTCATTTCAATCTCTCATTTATTTCAATCTCTCTATTTCATTGTGCTTATGAATAGTGAGGGCCTAGGACACCCTCAATTACATAATGGCAAAACCCATTTCCATATCTAAGATAATGTTAAGCCTTGTGCTCAAATTCAACTATTATTCAAAGATTAATCCATAGACAAGATTAATTCATATACTAAGGTCTAATTAAAGCTAAATTTGTGCTCAAATTCAATGAAGAAGAAAACTTTGGCATATCAATCTTCACTCAAATTCAATGACAAAACGGCATTTGACATCTTCTTTGACCAACCTTTTTAGGATAGTATTAACATGATCCATAGAAATCTTCTCTATTAGACATGTGATATTGTGATTTCCATAGAAATATCGCATCTCTCAAATCTCCTTGATTTCATCAATTATGCTTCCTACCACTAATTTTCTACCTATGAGTGAAAGAAACAAGCATCTATCAAAATTTAATGTTGATAGGAGTCTTTCCAGTTTTGGACTAATGGGGTTATATCATACAGAACATAGTGTAATTTGTTCATAAGCTTCAAAGATGATGTTGAGTAGATTTTCAAGAACACTCATGTATATCATTGCATTCAAGAAATATAAAAGATATGATAATATATATGATACAATTAAAACCCATTTTTCAATGG
>MNCI01017697.1:100326-110571 GCA_015680685.1 Gnetum montanum
GTAAAATCTGAATGCCAAAAAACGCTTTATAAATTCCAAAGCTTTACGAGTGTAAGACGAAGAACCTGGGTTATTGTAAATCAAATATAATAACGATAAAATGTTTAAAAATCTAAGGGCTTGCACGTTACAAGAGTTCACTGGCTAAGACGTATTGGTTAATTGAACCGAATGTCATAATGCATTTACAGCGTAAATTTATATGGCTAAAAATGGTAAGTTAAACTGAATTGCATATAAAATTTGAATGCGGAAAACGGGGTGTATGTTCTCAGCTTTACGCCAGTAAGACCGGTGGGTACCCTTAAGCGAATGTCATAAGGCTTCTGCAACGAAAAGGGTTGAATGCCTAAGTTTTCATGGCTGAGAATGGTGCGTATTGTCTATTNTATAATGCATGCAAGGTCTTGCATTTACAAGGTCCACAGACCCATTATATGGGCAACCATTTCTTATTGTACATGCATCAAAATAGACAATACGCACCATTCTCAGCCATGAAAACTTAGGCATTCAACCCTTTTCGTTGCAGAAGCCTTATGACATTCGCTTAAGGGTACCCACCGGTCTTACCGGCGTAAAGCTGAGAACATACACCCCGTTTTCCGCATTCAAATTTTATATGCAATTCAGTTTAACTTACCATTTTTAGCCATATAAATTTAGGCTGTAAATGCATTATGACATTCGGTTCAATTAACCAATACGTCTTAGCCAGTGAACTCTTGTAACGTGCAAGCCCTTAGATTTTTAAACATTTTATCGTTATTATATTTGATTTACAATAACCCNGCCCTACTATGAAGCACTTTCATAATAACCTCTCCATCCAATTTATACATAACTTATTTTCATCATTAATAAGTTTTAATCCCATGAAAATTAGAAATCCTATAAGTTTTCTGACCAAGCAAATTATTTGTGATGGTATTATAGACGAAGCAAAGTAAGCTCAACAAATACACTCTAGGTTAATTAGTCAATCTATTGATTTTTATTTAAAACTAGTAATAAAAAACAACTGGGGGATCCATTTCAAGAATTGGTCAAGTTTAATTTTGAGTGGCTTATAAACTAGGATTCAAATACGTTGGGTTGTCTTTGGAAACAGCAAGATGAAATAGCTACCATCTAAGTTACATTATGGATAGATTGGTACAATAAGGCTAATAATTTTTTAAAATTTTATATTTTTAAAATTAAGGATGGCTGATAAATTTCTTGTTGTACTCCACAACTATGATATCCCAATGACGTATGGAATAGAATTTAGCTTCAACTACATTTAATCTTGACTCCAAAATTCTAATGTTTTATTTTACTTTAACATGAAGTATAAGGAGTCTAACCAAGAAGCTACATCACATTGACCTTGGTAAGCTATTGGTGTATAAATGTGGATAAAAATTGGGCACAACTAAGCAATGTAATCATAAGCCCATTAGTTACGAAGAAGACTGGAAACTCAAAAAGCATGATGAATGTGTAATGATGGTTGACATTGAATGATTTAATGATGTTACTGTGTACCATCTCTTAATCCTCTATCTTATTTTAAGCACTGAAAAAATGTTAAATGTGTTTAATTATTAAACATGTTTTTTTTTTGTCCTAGTCTTTAGGAACTATCCTTAGGGATTTGATTGCTATTTTCGTTTTTTAGAAGTTGAATGGTTGATCATTACAAAAGTTGAAGGGTCAACCGTAACAAAAATTGAAGGGTCAATCATTATAGAAGTTGAAGGGTTTGCCATTACATAAGTTGAAAGGTCAGTCATTACAAGGATATTTGGGACTCTATGAAGAATAAATATTAGGGGTCTTTGAGAGTAAAGCACGCACAGGTTCAAGCCTTGAGAAGGGATTTTGAGGCTTTACAAATGAAAGATGGGGAGTCTGTTACTAGCTATTGTGCAAGGACAATGGGAATAGCCAATGACAAGTGATTTCATGATGAGAAGATGGAAGATGTAATTATTGTTGAGAAGATATTACATTTCTGATGAGTCGTGTTTTGGGTGACCGCGATATCGCATACACGATATTGCGGGCTATCTCCTCATCTATAAATAAGAGGTAGACAAATCAGTTAGGCATTAGTGAATAATTAGGAAGTTAGTCAATTTTAGTTTCAGCATTTCAATTTCTTTCTCTCCATTTTCCTCTCAGTGTATGCCCGCAGTGTGGTGATTGTAATTGTATGGCATCCTTTATTTGAGTGTGACATACTTGGACATGCACATGACTAGAGATAAAGATCGAGATTACTTCATCATTGCAGCATTCACTTAGATTAATCATTTAATTAATTGTTATTTACTACTTTCCTAGTTAATATCTTCTCACCCTTATCTCATGTTAAAACACGGAATGAGTACAACTTGATTACGAGCATTTAAGTGTGACTACTTGGTAACCCAGTAGTGTACCTAGGATCTGCGCTTGGTAATCCCAATGGTAGTCGTGCACAAAGTCCAAGATGTGTACGAATAATTCAGGAATGGATGCTTATTGCACATAGGCTAGATTAGATTCTCTCACCCTTTCTCTCTTAGCTTAGATAATATTACTTTCCATTGCCTTCAGGAGTAGCATTAGATTAGAAACCCATCATACACCTCACACTGGACTAAACCATACATGACAAAGCTAATACTAGTCCAGATGGAAAGATAGTGAACTGCAACCTAAGGCTAACTATCTAGATGCCACAACTACTCCGTCTACGGAGTTCGACTGGATTGCACGTGTAACGCTCGTATTCGTATGGTTGAGTGTAGGGGTACCTCGCCACTCATCATAGTCACCGTTGTCAGGGACGGTGCTAGTTATCTAGATTAGTTATATCATACAAGGTCACTGTAAAGGAATTAACGATATATCTTTTAGAAAATATACAATTATTAAAAGTCACACATAAATTCACACACAACTTCACAACCATGACTCTCCTACAAGACTATAACAATGCCACACCTAGTGAGGAAGTTCATTGGAGAACCAATGAACTATATGATGATGAGGATTTGAGTACACAACCTGAAGTGGGGGTTTCTTATAAACATGAATGAAAGCAACATCATCCCAACACACGAAAGCATAACTTACCCAATGACGATGAACCCCTAGTAGCCACTACAAGCCTAACGTAAATACAAGAGGCCATTCAAATCTCACGTAGGCATCGTAAAGAGAGTCTTCTACCCAAGCTCAATTTAAACAACTTCCCTACTTTTTAGGAGGCTATGACTTAGATCCAAAGCAACATTTACAAGCCTTTTACGATGCCTGCGCATGGAACAACATTGATAACGGTCGGCAAAAACTCAAGCTCTTCCCTATGACACTCGTTGACCAAGCAAAAGTATGGTATAGATTGTTAAAACCAAATTCAATACAACGATGGTCAACAACAGTAGAAGTCTTTAACAAAAAATATCAAACCTACACAAGAGTGTCAGCCTTGAGGAAACAAATCCAAGGATGGAAATAAGCAAAACATGAACCCTTGGACATGGCCTTAGAAAGGTATTATTCACTGTTAAAAAATTGTCTAGGCCATGGCTTTTCCGAGGAAAGGCTAATGTACCATATCATTGATGGGCTTCGTGATGCAACCAGAGAAACCTTAGGGATGTATGCCCAAGGTCAACTATACGAACTACGAACCCATCAAGTCCAAGAGCTTATTAAGAAAGTAGCAAAAGAAGAAGGAGAATTGGCTAGATGGGCGAGTGTTGAAAAACATCAATGGGACCAAAATCTCAACTTAACAAAGGTCCATGATCATAAAAAGGAAAAATTAACCAATCTCAAGGTGGAAACATCATCTTTTTCGATACAACAATCGTTAGAAGAAGTCAAGGCAAAGATCAATAAGATGTTGGAAAGGACATATCAAAAGTGTGGAGAATTTATCAACATTATTGGAGATAGAGTTTTGACAACCTAAGAAGCAAGACAAAACATTAGACAATTAGAAAGAAGGGATAAGGAAAATAAGAGCTCAACTACCAATCATACGTATGAATGCAACATATGCCTGTACGATCACCCCAAGGGCCAATGCCCAATATTGTTACATTTACATGAGCATTGGGGAAACATGTTACACCTAGAGTTTGTACAGAGATACTTTGTTTGATCATAGTGGCAACAATCCCAGTTGTGGGGAAGACCACCACTAAACTAGAGACACCCTTCGCATCATCCGAACCCAAATGATTATCTTGTTCAACATCTTGTTTCTCCAACTGGGCCAATGCACTTTATCTCACCACAATACCATTCTCCTCAATACTATCATCCCATGCCTTCAACACAACCACCACCTTGTGTGCCTTATACTACTCCTCATTTTCAGAATTCTCACCCTTTCCCTCCTTATACATTGTCACCAACTGTTCCTAAGGTGTCTACACCACAGCAACAACCCATGAACGTCACTTGTGCTACTACTGCCAATAGCAGTGAAAGACCTTAGCAACATCGGAGGTTCCCCTTCTTTAGAAATGACCCTAAGAAGCGACAACATAATTCCTAGGCTACTACACCTTCCAACTCAGCACAAGTCCCACACTGTGGTGTACCCTTACCTTCAAACCCTACACCTCATGTTACTTTATCAGGGCCACCAAATCATACTCCAACAACAATACGGCCCAATCAACACAAGAATGGAGAGCACCAACCTGATCCTTACATACCATCTAACGGTACCAAATATCATAGTGGGTCAACTTGTTATCTGGCAACTACATCGTATAAATTGCCCCACTATGCTCATTATAATCAAGTGTGTAAACCTTGATGGGTTAAGTATGGTCAAGCCCCAATATTTCGAACATGCAAGGATCCTCATCTTTCATTTATTAATCCTTGTCATCCTCAACCATTTAGTTATGGGGGATATCCCCCATTCTAATAACAAGCGGGATTAATAACCATTTTGTATTTTCTTTGATTTTACAACTTTTTGTTTTTCAGTTTTTCAATTTTTCAAATTTTTCAAATTTCTTATTTTATCTTTTTATCTTTTTTTCTTTTTTTCCTTTTATGTTTTTTATAAGTAATCTCGTCTATGAATAAAACACTCATGTGGATCGTTGGTTGAGGTGTGTTCTATGTTGTCAAGTCACAAGTGATCAATTATTTGGACAGTGAGCCCATTACACCCACTCATCCATTCTACAAATAAGAGGTTATGTTCAAGGGTACAGTGATATTCTTGACATTTTTAAAACTTAAAATTAATTTTGTGTTCATTGTACCCAAAATGAAGAAGGATGGACCAAGAGGGAATGATTAGGGTGTGACATCAAGGGGACTTGCGGATTCTCTTTGGTGACGTCTATGGGAGTTATCATGCAACGTGGTCATACTAAGATCCTTGTAGATCTAATGGAAAATGGCAATAAGAGTAATTAGAAGGGCACTCAAAAATCCAATGTTGTTCTAGGGGGTCCCACTGGAAAGACATGCACCCATGCCTGAAGGTTGGTGGCTTCTCTGAATTTAGTATTCAAAAAAAAAGAGAAGAAAAGAAAAAAAAAGAAAATGAAAAAGGAAGTGCCACAAAAAAAAATCACTCCTCCCTTGAACAAAACGCCAAGTGATCGTATGCCTTGTTGTTATGGTACTCTCATAGTTTCTCATCATGGGATGAAATAATGCGATGTCACTGATTAGAGGAATGGACTTGGTCCTGATCTTGGAACGACAAGTTAATGACACATTAATCATGCTTTTCACGTAGGATTCACTGTACCTTGGGTCAATTACCTCATGTCCCAATCTCTACGATCCCTTCTATACTTCGTCTCATCTCACTGTTCATGTAATTGTAGCTAATGTCCCGTATAGCATAGAATTCTTACCTCATTCCAGTGATATTTACATGTGTGTGTTTTGTGAAGTTAGTGCAAATTACATTTAACCCTTCTAGTGCCCACGAACACTTTAAGTGTGGTTACACAAGGGCATTATAGGTTGAAACCTACTTTGGGGAGGACCCACTTGTTTAATTTTTTGTAATCTTCACTTATGACATAGCTCACACACACCATTTCTTACCCTTAGCATAATTTTTCATAATGTTCTTTCCCTATTATTATCCCTCTAAATTTCAACATTCCTATGTACCATTACATAGCCTTTTTCTCCCATCTGAGCTTTTATCAATAAAATCCACACCATCATAATTAATTGTGCCTTTCAAATTAATAGAATTACCCTAACAACCTTCAACATGTATCACATGTCCTAATTTTTCAACATAGATTTCAAGAAAATCTTTAAAAATTTTGATTTTTCCCTCAGGCCTAAAACACCGATAGGCCATGATATCACGTACGCGATATCGTGTCCCTCTAACCCTATAAATAGGCGACCCTCCCACAACACTTAGCATCATTTCTTGCCATTCATGCAGGGGAGTTTTTCAAATTTTTCTCTATGACTTGCAAGTGTGACACCTTTGCTTTACAACCTCTATCTCACTCACTGGTACTCTGATTTTAATTCCGTCTGAACCTACTTGAACCCGAAGTGTTTAGCTTAGTCGTGGGGGAGGGACACCTATCGAATAGTGCCTAACTTTTTTGGAATTTATCATTGCCCAAAGGACATCATCTAGAGTAATTAGCTATAACACTTAGAATAATTGTGCCAAAAAATCATTTAATCCCTCGGTATACCGAGAAACTAGAATTGGAAACCACCTAAGTCACAAGACTTATTATTACAATTTTTTGGGCAATATCACACATGATAATATAAGATCATTAATTAAGGAAAGTAATAAGGTATAACTTAACTTTAAAAAAAACCTTACTAACGCTTGGCCCCATGTGATTACAGATGACCCCAAAACGTGGACAACAGGAAGGTCCTACTCAAGGTGGAAGCAAATGATCTCAGAGAGGTGGAAGATAAGATCCTACCAGATAACATACAAAACAAGAGGAGCTATCATTTAGTATTCATCAAGAGGACCCTCCTACCGTACAGTCCGGGTAGGTAGAAGGAGGAGCTACTGCAGCACTTGAACAGGGACAACATCTCACATTGCCCCAAGATTGTGTTCAGGCCATCCATTAAAAGTCCACATTCGCTGTGGTGATTGTGGAATTGAACTTCAAATATTTTGTAGAGTTCACTCCTGAGGCTATTAGGGATCACCTTAAAGGGTCTCCCTTGTGGCCTGTCCTCTCTAAAAGCGGTGCCTGGTACCTAGAAGAGATGTACCAATTTTGGCATAATCAAGAGCAAGGCACCACTGTCAATATTTGTGGTGTGACAGTTGATTTCTCTGCACAAGCCATTTCGGAAGTATTAAACCTTTTGAATACAGGGCCCAAAGTTGCTCAGTTATCCACTCATTCAAACCCTGATGTGTGACGGGATTGGTTGGAATAGGCTTATGGCATTTGGTGAGTTGACGACGAAAGAAAGGATTTACTTCAAAATTGGAACATATCACCTCTTCCCCATGAAGGGCTTAAAAAGAATATCAATGTATACAGCTAGAGGATGTGTAGTGTTGATGGGAAAGGTTGACGCTAACCTGCCCCATCTATATTTAACGAAGATCCTGAGGCAGTTCGAGGAACAGAAGATAGAGAAAATGGTGTTGTCTTTCCCTTATCTTATCAGAAAGCTTTACCGACGTGCTAGTATTCAGGGGTACATTAATGATGTCCTCCAAAAAGCCCAGACTGCTTCATATGCTAAATTGTTAAAGTCACTAACTCCAAGGAAAATCACTGGTGAGATGTTGGGACCAGAAGAAGAAGAAGAACAGACGGCTGGAACAACTGCAACTCAACTTGTAAGACCCAGCCAGCCTCCAAGCACTGGTCCCAGCCAATAATGGGAAGTAGGGCCTAGCACAAGCCAGGATCAGCCACCACCACCATAAGACTACAAACTGTCGATGAGCCATCTTAGGGCCATCACTGAGATGGTCAATTGGGGAAGTTGTGATGACGCAAATCTCTTCTGCGTTATTGATGATGTCATTTAGCCTACTATTTCTTTGGATAGCACAAGGGGTGAAGTGTCTATTCACAAAGAAGGAGGGGAAAGTAGATGGTCACAACAGATCTCAAGAAACACGGCATCTTTCCAAGTGTAGTTAGATACCAGTGAAGGGGCCACTGTGGTGGTCATGAAACACTAGAATGTCGCAGGAGCTGCAGAAGTGGTCGCATACCACATCAAAGAATCATTCAATGTACCTGTTGTGCCACCAGCAGATCTCATAGGAGCACGGGATGCTCAAACTTTGGTTGGAACCTCAATGACTCCTGCGAAACATGAGGATGTGCTTGATCGATTACTCCAAACAAGGCAAATAATGACGTCCCTATTTGACATCCCTCAGGATGTTATGACAATTTAGTCAGACCTCATTTCCACAAATGGGAAGCTAGTCTTAACAGAAGTGAGGGCCGAGCATGTGGAAGCAAAAGTGCAAAAATTGCAAGAATAGCTCGTGGCCCTATACGTAGCACAGCGGGACCCTCTGCAATTTGTTCTCACAAACTAGCTAGATAATTTCAAAACTAAGCAACTAACCAAGTTAATAGTACAGAATAAAAAGGTGGCTAATGAAAAAGAGAAGGCTATTTAGGATGCCTTTGCAGCACAGGTGCAAACTCATGCACATCTTAAGGCACTCAACGCCTTACAAGAAGAAAATAAATAGCTTGCTGTCGACAACCTTCGGTTGACCACTGTGGAAAAGCAAAAGAATGTTCTCGAGGAACACTTTCATCAATTATGAGAAAAATTCATCCAGGTCAACCAAGACATAAGTCATTTAGTCAAGGAGAATAGAACCCTCTCAATGGAGGAAGTACACGCAATTCGTCAAAAGACAACCATTGAAATAAGCGCATGGCAACATGAGGCTAAACGACATGAGAAGCTGAAGGAGCACTTTCGGGATCAGCTGGGGATGTACAAACAGATCCTTGAGAAGGAGATCCATATGGCAAAGGCCCACATCAGTGCTATCAGTGCTCAACACACTGACTAGTGAGCCATATTGGACACGTACACCTTCGTCCACCAAGCAGAACTTAAGAGCCAGGACCTGCAAATTCAGGATTTAATAGAATACATGGATTTGGCAAACTGTGGTATGCCAACCTTGCCATGTTAACAATAGGGTGCATGAGGATAGAGCTCAAGCAGTAGGTAGCAACCACCTATGTTAAATACGAAGCA
This sequence comes from Gnetum montanum, assembly GCA_015680685.1. Taxonomy (NCBI): domain Eukaryota; kingdom Viridiplantae; phylum Streptophyta; class Gnetopsida; order Gnetales; family Gnetaceae; genus Gnetum; species Gnetum montanum. The sequence continues at coordinate 109,558 of MNCI01017697.1, forward strand.
AAATTTGCAAAACGTAAGAAGTTGTCGGAAAAACTAGAGGTCGCAAATTTTGAACTTGAGGTGGTAAAGGCAAGCTACCAAGGCGAAAAGGATGTCGTAGCAAATTTGGCTCGACGGCTAGCAGATTTTCAAGAGTACAAAGATAAAGCCAAAGCCTATGAGTAGGAATGATGGGTGTTTGCGGCTTGGTATGTCAAGGCCAATCAAATGTTTCCACAACTACCTTGTCCGTGGGAATTGCCAACTCCATCAAATATTGAAACATTAGCATGGATGACACAAGACCCCTAGACTGAAGAGGAGAAGCTCTAGGCCATACTTCAATGCCATCAAGTCTCAAAACCTAGAGCACAAGACAAAGGGAAAGCACCAATGGAGGAGCCACTGCCACCAGGAACTACATGAGTTCCAAAATTTCTATAGTTGTAGCACATTATTTGTGTTGTGTCTTTGTTTTTTTTTCATTTCATACTACAACATAATCCAATTTTTTCCATCTAATAATAATCCCATACCTATCCACTATGTAATCACTATAACTCGAGGATGAGTTTTCATTCAATCGTGGGGGTATGATGAGTCACGTTTTGGGCGACCGCGATATCGCATACGCGATATCGCAGCCTGTCTCCTCATCTATAAATAAGAGGTAGAAAGATCAATTAGGCATTAGTGAATAATTAGGAAGTTAGTCATTTTTAGTTTCAACATTTCAATTTCTTTCTCTTCCTTTTCCTCTCAATGTATGCCCACAGTGTGGTGATTGTAATTGTACGACATCCTTTATTCAAGTGTGACATACTTGGACATGCACATGACTGGAAATAAAGATCAAGATTACTTCATCATTGCAACATTCACTTAGATTAATCATTTAATTAATTTTTATTTACTACTTTCCTAGTTAATATCTTTTCACCCTTATCTCATGTTAAAACGCAGAATGAGTACGACTTGATTACGAGCATTTAAGTGTGACTACTTTGTAACCTAGTAGCGTACCTAGCATCTGTG
>MNCI01017697.1:110761-147360 GCA_015680685.1 Gnetum montanum
CTAAGCTAAATAGGAATTTAATTATTGTTAAATTTTTAAATTCTTTATTAGTTAATTAAATCTCTCTCAACCCTTAACTCCTAGTTAAGTGCATTCAGTACGACCACTTCGAGCACGTGCGTTACACTTGGTAATCCCAGTAACAAATAGCGTTTGGTAATCCCAGCAGCGTTGCATTGGTTTAGGGTGTGAAATAGAAAGTGGGAATGGATACTGATGCTAGGGTAATTAAATCTTACTTATTTAAAGTTAGTTACTTAGTCTCTTCACCCTTTCCCTTATTAGCATAGGTGATAAAAGAGAAAAGATATAAAAATCACATACCTCAAACTCACTTAACCATACAACCATGACAAATACAAGTGAGTTTGGGAGGACAATGATTGATTAACCTTAAATCTTCCATAAGGTGTGTAGGCACTTAGTCTACAGAGTTCAACCAGATCACGTGTGTAACGCTCGTATTCGTATGGTTGAGTGTAGGGGTCCCTCACCACTCATCATTGGCGCCGTTGCCAGGGACTAAGTTGTTTGTGCACTAAGTAGAACATAGGACATCATCCACATCATTGGGAAGCTTAAATAAACCCTTAGGGTTAATCAGAAGAAAATTTAAACAACGGTCAATAGCACACCAATAAAATAACAATGTCTTCTTCTTCTCATAAAAGCACTTCACCACCTAGGGATAACACATGAGACAGTCAGTGGCACAACATACATAATCAAGAATCACTAGTTCCTCAATAGTATCAGGTGGTATATATTCATCACGATGAGTATATACCTGATTTTACCTTTATCCTCCATGAGGATGAACAATTGCGTTGGCGAGACTTGCAAGGTAACATAGTGTTACCCCCAGATTGGGTAGTCCCTAACATGCTCCTTCATGCTCTTGCATAGATAGGTATGACGCAGCTATACTTTGAATACATTGTAAGTGATTACGACACAAGGGATTACCATCCCATGGCAGCGCAACATTTAAGGGACTCATGACAAGAGAGCTACCATACATCATTGAAGGGCAAAGGGGTCCCGCACATCCTAAGTGAAATTGGAGATGGTGAACCAATTATAATAGGTTCTCCATCAAGTGATGTTCCCCTTCCTAACGATGGTGAGGAGGTGGGGTATCAGAACCTACACTCCATGATTCACAACCCTAGTTCTAATCCCCATGAACATCAAGTCTTCATTGAGGGAACACAAACACATGACAAAGGTGGGCATTCAGATCGTCATCATGATTGGGGTCGTAACCACCAAAGAGAAGGTAAGAAACATTGTCATGGTGATGGTTCCCCTTCTTCTTCACCTTCATTGCATCATTCACCCTCTCCTTCCACATCAGGACGCAGTCATAAAGAGCACAACTATGAGGATAAGGGTAAGCAAGATGAGAACCCTCGACGAGAGAGTCGAGAGCGAGGATGAGGGTATTCTAGGGAATCTAGGCATGGAAGAAGGGAAAGTAGGTAACCGCATAGGCATCACAGACGCCATGAAAGAAATGACAATGATGAACCCCTACTTGTCACCCGAAGTATGTTAGATATTACGGAGGCCATTAGAATACCTACAAGGCACCAAAAAGATAGTCAGATCAAGAGACTAGACATGAATAATATTTCCTGATTTGAGGGGGGATACAACATTGATCTGCAGAATCACTTATAGGCATTTCATGATGCTTGTGTCTTGCAAAATATTGAAAATGAGTGGCAAAAGTTAAAGTTATTCCCTAGGACACTCATAAAAGAAGTAGAAATTTGGTACCAATCCTTAGAGTCATAATCCATTAGACGGTGGAGTACGATGCTAGAATTGTTTAATGATAAATACCAAACATACTCCAGAGTGTCCAACTTGCATAAGCAGATCCAAGGATGGAAGCAGGGTAATCACGAACCCTTGGATGCTACCATGGGCTGATATTATGCATTGCTACATCATTGCCCAGGCCATGGTTACGCACAACAAGATCAACTACACCACCTCGTCAATGGGATAAGACACGAAACTAGGAGAACCCTTGGGACATATGCTCAAGGGAGATTATCAAAACTTAGATCCCATGAAGTTCATAGATTGTTGTAGCAAGTAGCTAAGGAAGAAAGTGAGCTACAAAAAAGAGAAAGCGCGGAAGAGTATAACTGCAATTCTTCCCTCTGAAAGAGGGAAGTAAGATTCTGTGAGGAAGAGAATGAGTCACCACTCGAAGATTTGGTGAATAGAAAAAACTTACCACTTCAAAAGTTAACAACCAAAGTGTCAGCTAAGGTAGATCAAATGTGGGACTCCTTATCTAGTAGATTCGAAACCATTTTAAAAATCGTAGAGAAGTCTAAGGAGTGAGGTAGTGACCATGATAAGAAAAAGAATAGAGATATAGACCATGCACGTAAAAAGGGTAAGGGAAAAATGACTATCATCGATGAGGTTATGGATTCCAATATGGATGATGATGGTGGATGTGAGATTTGCCAATATGAGCATCCTAAGGGATGTTGCCCAATAATCTCACATCTGCAAGAGTCTACGATGTATGCACTCAACCCAAGACTTAACAAATGACAAGCACCTTGGAGGTTATCTTATCCCCAAGGTAACCCAAGGTAGTTCCACCAACCATTAATGTATTATCCAAGTGGAACTCCGCCACAACCTATCAAACAACACCAACTATACTAACCTAAATTGTCGATGTAAGGCTGGAAGGGAAAACAAACACCGAGAGATCATCAGGCCGACACAACTGACCTTGCCTTTGCTTGAGGGCAAGCTAGAAAAGGGAACGAAGGCAAAGTGCCTTAGATGGTCTACACGCAAATCAACCAAGGACTTCCCCAAGCATAAACTATGGCTTGCGCTGGGGTTATCATAACTGATGTCTTAAAACATAAACAATGTGCATAAAATGTAAATAGAAACATATGCAAAAACTATATTGTGAATAAAATGTAAACTAAACGTAAATTGAATGTAAAGCACAGAATAAATAGAATAAATGGCTTGCAAAACAAACTGTATTGTATTGCTTAGAAAAGATGTGCACCGGTCAAAGTGTAGATGCATGTGTGGATGGCAGGTCAAGCGTTGAGCCTTGGGGTGATGTGATGATGTGATGTGGTATGTGTCAGAAGTACTTGGATGCCAAGATTCAAGTGTGCCTGAGCACCCAAGGATTACTGATTTGAGTTTCCTAAGCTATCCAACTTCAAAATTGCCAACCTATTTTATGTGAATCGACAGGGTATTTATAGGGTTTGGCCGAGCTCAAGTGCAGAATTCAAGAACGAAATCAAATGTTGGGATTTACCAGGAAAACGGATCAAGTGACACATGTCCGATGGACAGCTGTGTACAATTTGGTCATGTGTGGGCAAGTTACGTTCTTGACCAGGTGCACTGTATCTTACAACATGTGGCTTACTCAAGCCCATGAAAGTACATACAATTTAGACCGTGAGGGCCTGACAAGCCCACAAGTAAATATTTACAATGAAATGACAACATACAATAACAGAAATTGACTCTGGCTTACTTGAAACTTCTGGATCTTTGAATTGAGTACTACAGGGTGTCGATTCGAATGGTTCCATGGCTATTTGAGGTGTTTCTATTTTTCCAAAGCCTCCAGCGTGAGTTGATGTGTCACAGCATGTGCACACTACACTTATGCCCAACGTGTGTCTCTAGCATGTGTCCTAGTGTGTGTCCTAGCATGCACACATTGCACTCACACCCAGCGTGACCTTCAGCGTGAGTGAGAAAAATGATACTTTTTGACACCAAATCTTGATTTCTGAAGCCTATTCCTTGAATGCAACTATTGCCTAAATTTGTCTAACCCTGAGACTGATCTAAAATCTAGAATTTGAGCTTGAATGTGTCTGGTTTGGAGCCACTTTTGGGTAGGTCAAGTTGGACTCACGCTACAGCATGACCTGCAATGTGACCTACAGAAACTTGCAATTTTTGGACTCAAAATCTGGAATTCTGAAGGCTAAAGGTTGGAGTTGTTGACGCTGAACCCTAAGAATGATTTTCACCTTGGAAGTCAGATCATTTCGACTCGGTTTGGATGCTCCTAGAGTTGGTCATGCTGGACTCACGCTGTAGTGTGACCATAGTGTGCCCTACAGCATGAATGTAAAAATTGCAATTTCCAGTGTGACTTGTCAAGAAAAGCCAACGTGAGTGACCAAGGAAAGCCAGCATGAGTTGCATGCCTTAGTTAAATTTTGCCTCCCAGATGCTAAAAATGGCTTGAGTCATTCTCGAAGTGCTAGGCCAAAATTAGTGGTGTTTCACCAATAGTGGCAATACCCATAATCATGGTGGATGCCACCGCCTAGGCAACAATACCCTTACCGGAAACCAAATCCATATGGCTATTATGCGCAGCAATCAGTTTCTCCAAGTGACTCTATGGGTCACGTGACTCCACAACGGCACTACCAAGTTTGGGAGTATTTTAAGACTCCCTCTCCTAGAAGAGACACATCACATGCATACCATCCTTTGAATCCATCCGCCACTCTTACACTGATAGTTCCACTACCACCCGCTCCAACGATGTAGGGGGAACTCCCCACTTAACCGCAGTAATGTAATGCTACAAGGGCTGTAAACCTTCAACTTGCTACTAGTTCTAACAACCATACAAAGAGAAGACCTTTCTTCAAAACCAAAAGCCCAAACAAGCTCTCACAACCACAAGTGGTTGAGCTTCTAAACGTTCCTCCATCAATTAAGGCTTCGGAGCTCCCTTCAAACCAACAATAGAGCTCAACGCACACGGTTATGCTAACACATACCGTTACTGACTAGATAAAGGTGGGCCACCTTCCCAGGAAACTCTCTGATCCTAGAAGCCCCTTAATCTATCTCCAAGTCACTAGGAATGAACCACGTAAGGCTCTTCTTGACTCAAGTTCTGGAGTCAACTTAATATCGCAAGAAATGTATAAAGCCTGTAACCTGCCTCCACTCAAGAAGAGTAATATTCAATTAGAGCTGGCTGACCAGTCCATCACTATCCCTTTGGGACTTGTGGAGGACATTGTTACCACTATGTGTGGTTGGTCATACCCAGCTGATTTCCTAGTGATAGAAGTCAATAATAATAAAGGGGACTTCCCAATTATAATGGGGAGGGGATGGCTTAGTACCATAAATGCATGCCTATGAATCTATGATCTTTCCTTGGAAATATCTAAGGAAAAAATTTATGGAAATATCAAGATGAAGAAAGTTCCATGCATCACATACAATGATACAGAGGGTGATGACATACAGGAATGCTCAACATCTCCTATATGCAACCAGTGTGCCCAGGAACCTCAGATACAAAGGTGTCTATATGTAGCAACCACACAACAAGAGAACACCTAGTGGTTGATAGCTAATCAAGAGAGCAACCCACCAATATGCATGGAACTAACTGGGGAAACAACTTGCAACCACAATGAAAGCATAGATACATTGGAGTATGAGCGTCGCCAACTTCCAATCCTTAATCTAAAAACATCAATTGGGAGAAATTGGACACTTCTAAAAAATTCAAGTAAGCGCTCATTATTTCAGATCTCTCCCTTTCAATTTAGTCATGGGGGAGATGGCCACCTATGCTAATCAATTAAGGCCCTCAATTCTTTTAAGTTTTTGTTTTACACATTTTTGTTTTACAATTTTCTTTAACTTTTCTTATTTTTTTTTTACAACATCATTTATACTTTTTCTTTTATTTGTGTATGTATGTGTGTGTTTTATCCATTTTGTTAAGTTTGTCACCCAATAAGTGCTATTAATGATGGTATGAACTGTTTTCTATTGGTTGCTAATGTTTGGTTTTTACCTTTAAGTTATGATGTTGATACTAAGGTATGGTTCTTTTGATATAGCAGGCAATGAGTCCACATCATTTATGCATCCATAAATTTGTATGGTCTCTCTTGGCTTGGAACTGTATAGTCCCTTTCTTCAAAATAATAACTATCAATGAATCGATGACTAGGAATTTCTCAAACTAAGGAAGGACTCAAGGACTAAAAAGGGTGTGGCTTCAAGGGAACTTGATGCATTTGTGTTGGCTGTTCTCTTGGGTGCTTGGATGTTTTTCTTCTTGAGTTTTCTTACCATTCCAACGATTGCCATATTATCAAGAAGCTGAGTAAATAAAATTAATAAGTCTTTGCATGGTGTGGTTCTCACGCAAAAACCAAAAAAAAATAGTGAGAATTCAAAGCACACCCCTTAGATGAAATAACCATTAGGCTACAAGCATTGGTTATGGAACTAAAAACATGTTCCCTCTAACTAAGGCGCTTCTCGCTTCCTATTCTCTCCTCCTTCATTTTGTCAGAATGGTGGGGGCTCCTTGGTAAAGTCATTCTTGTTACTTCAAGAGGATGGATGGGCTAAATGTATTAATGCGAAGTCACTAGATGTGGTTTGTTTGAGGCCAGATTTGGAATGGGATCTACTAAGTCACATTAACCATTAGTGCACAAGGGGTTGTACACCACCTTGTTCTTGGGATTCCATTCCATTTTCTTCTCTCCATCTTTCTCTTCATTGTTAACCTCATTGTCAGTTGTATCATTAGTGTATATTTTGGTTGATGCATTGTTTTCTTTTTGGTAAATTCTTGTGGTTAAGACTTTAACTCTTGTTCCAAATGACATTCCCAGAGCCTATGGAATCTCTGAATCTGGGTTTGTCAAGGCATTAAGGGCATGAACCTGCTTTGGGGAGGACCCACTAGCATTCCTATTTGGTGCACCAGTTAAATTCTTTCCCTTAACATTTTTGCAAACAACTCTATTTTGTTCATTTCCATCTTGACATCCATTTCATCGATGTTACATTTGTCTCTTTTTCTTCAATCCTTCTTATTCCTTCTCTTTTTCCATTCTCTCGCTACCAGAGGTTCACGCTTAGTCATGGGGATCCTAGTCCAATTTTTTCAATTCTCTCCTAACCCCTACACCTTGGGTAGTCATCATTAGTATATCTCCAAAATCCGCATCAACCATACCAAAACTTAGCCAATGGACCTTACACCAAAGCAAGGTATCAATTGCATTATGATTCATTTACCCTTGCTAATATAAGACTGTGTTGTATGTGCAAATGGCAATCATACAACAAAGGATAGGACCTGGAGGGAACACTTGGAATGGATCAGTGCTGAAGAAGTTATGCAAGGAACAAGATTGATGCCATGCTTACGAATGGACAACCAAAGGTGCAATCTTGGCGTTGGCAGCAGCATACTTCTTCTCTCTTCTCTCTTCTCTCTCAGCTACCAAATAAGGCCTGATGTCAAATGTACAAAGTGTTTACTCTTGTTGTTATGAACACTAGTTTTTTCATGTTCTGTAATGATGATCTGTTCACATGTCATCCCATTCACCATTAGTTCCATTCAAGTCAATAATCCCATACCTTCCCAATATTTTGTAAGGAACTCAAGGATGAGTTTTTATTCAGTCATGGGGGTATGATGGGACATGATATAGCATGGGCAGTGATATCGCGTCCTTCCCTATGATATCGCGTACATGATATCGCAGTCCACCGCCAGTTCTATAAATAAGAGGCAGCTCTCCCTTATTTATCCATCTAGATCTAGACCTTAGCCAAACTCTTGCCATTTTTCCATTCTAGAGTTAGAATAATTTCCATGTGCCCACAATAGGAGTCCCAAAGCAAACGAATCTTTATTCAAGCAATTATGTACCTGAGCACACAATTGTGTACAATAATAAAGATGAACTTTTGGATAAACCTTGCAATGCATGGACTAAGCTAAATAGGACTTTAATTATTGTTAAATTTTTAAATGCTTTATTAGTTAATTAAATCTCTCTCAATCCTTAACTCCTAGTTAAGTGCATTTAGTATGACTGCTTCAAGCACGTGCATTATGCTTGGTAATCCCAGTAACGAATAGTGTTTGGTAATCCCAGCAACGTTGCATTGGTTCAGGATGTGAAACAGTAAGTGGGAATGGATACTGATGCTAGGGTAATTAAAGCTTAGTTAGTTAAAGTTAGTTACTTAGTCTCTTCACCCTTTCCCTCATTAGCATAGGTGATAAAAGAGAAAAGATATAAAAATCACATACCTTGAACTCACTTAACCATACAATCGTGACAAATACAAGTGAGTTTGGGAGTACAATGATTGATTAACCTTAAGTGTTCCATAAGGCGTGTAGGCACTTAGTCTATGGAGTTCGACCGAATCGCGTGTGTAATGCTCGTATTCATATGGTTGAGTGTAGGGGTACCTTGCCACTCATCAGAAACTCATCATACACCTCACTCTAGACTAAACCATACATGACAAAGCTAATACTAGTTCAGATGGGAAGACAGCGAACTGCGACCTAAGGCTAACTGTCTAGATGCCACAAATAGTCTATCTGCAGAGTTCGACTGGATCGCGCGTGTAACGCTCGTATTCGTATGGTTGAGTGTAGGGGTACCTCACCACTCATCAATTTCATATCCCCCAAGTTTGATTATGTTTATTCAATTGAAGAATTCAAAGATGTTAATACACTTTCGCTTGATGAATTTCAAAGTTCTTTGTTAGTCCATGAATAGAAGATGAATCAAAATTCAACTTTTGAAGAGCAAGCTTTGAAGGCTTCTACTTTTACTTATTTCTCAAGAGGAAGAGGTAGAGGTAGATGTAGAGGAAGAGGGGATCAAGGCAATAGAGATGGTAGCAAACATTTCAAAGGGGATGGTGATAAATTTCAAGGCAAAGGTAGAGGACAAGTTCACAAATCTAAGGTGGAATGCTTAGATTTCATAAATATGGACACTATCATTCTGAATGCTCCACTAAACTACCCAATGACAAAGGAGAGAAATCGAATTTTTTAGAAGAGAAGTTTGAGACATTGTTGATGGAAGTTCAAGCCAACTGAGAATCTTACTTAGATGTATGGTATGTGGATACTGGTTGCAATAATCATATGTGTGGATGTAAGTCTTCTTTTTCTTACTTAGATAAAATTTTCCATTCTATAGTAAGTTTTGGTGATTTTTCTACTGTAAATGTAATGGGAAAGGGGAATATTAACATTAGAACCAAGAATGGTTTTGTAGAAACAATTTCCAATGCTTTTTATGTTCCTAATTTGAAAAGCAATTTGTTAAGTGTTGGTCAATTGCAAGAGAAGGGCTATGTAATAATCATTCAAAAGGATGCTTGTGAAATTTATGATCCTTCAAGAGGAGCTATTGCAATTGTTCAAATGAGCTCCAACAAATTATTTCCATTGAGGATTGAAAGTGCTCAATCTTGCCTAAAAGCTAAAGTAAAAGACCCAACATGGCTTTGGCATTTTCGCTATGGCCACTTGAATTTTGGAGGATTAAAGACTCTACAACAAAAAAATATGGTGACTAGTCTTCCTCAAATTACAATTCTTTCCTAAGTCTATGAAGAATGTATTATTGGTAATAACATCATTCTCAATTCTTTCAAGGAAAATCATGGAGAGCAAAGAATGTCCTTGAGCTGGTTCACTTCAACATTTGTGGTCCACTAAAACCATCTTCAAATGGAGGTAGAAGGTACTTGATCACCTTCATTAATGATTATACTTGAAAAGATGGGTTTATTTTTTGTAGGAGAAGTTTGAAGCTTTTAATGCATTTAAAAGCTTCAAGGTATGTGTTGAAAACAAGTTTGGAAATATCATTAAGCCTCTTCATACAAATCATAGAGGAGAATATTGTTCAAAAGAGTTTGATGTTTTCTTATGAGAATCATGGCATTTGAAGAGAGCTCATAGCCCCCTATACACCACAAAAAAATGGTGTATCAGAGAGAAAAAATATGGTGACAAGTCTCTTGGCAAGAGGAAGTATTCCAAAGAGTTTCTAGCTAGAGGCTATGAATTGGAGCATCCATGTTTTGAACAGAAGTTCCACCTTTGCTATTCAAAACATGACACCAGAAGAGGCTTGGAATGGGAGGAAACTAGTAGTGGATCACTTTAGAATCTTTGGTTGCATTTCCTATGCACATATCCTTGATGATAAGATGAAGAAGCTAGAGGATAAGAGTGAAAAATGTGTCTTTCTTAGCATAAGTGAAGCATCCGAAGCATATAAATTGTATAATCATCTAACAAAGAATATTGTGACTAGCAAAGATGTCATCTTTGATGGAGAGAGCACTTGGAATTGGAATGGATAGCAGCCTACTTTAATTATTTTCAATAGTGAAACTACAGACTTCATAGCACCTAAAACTACAAACTTTGAAGCACCAAGAACTGTGGAGGCTAAGAATTCACCAACAATAGCATTAGCTAAATCTCACTATAGTTGAAAAAGACCCTTATGGATGATGGATTATGAGGTAATTGGGCTTGACCAATCTGATGACCCAAACACCCACTTTTCTTTGTTTATAGATTGTGATCCCACAACTTTTGAAAGTGCTATTAAAGAATCAAGATGAAGAAAGGAAATGGAGGATGAAATTGAAGCCCTTAAGAGAAATGGTACTTAGGAGCTAGTTGATCTTCCAAAAGGGCACAAAACCATTGGTGTGAAGTGGGTCTTCAAAAAAAAACTAAAGGAGACTAGTGAAATTGACAAGTATAAGGCACAATTGGTGGCTAAGGGAACAAGCAAGAATATAGGGTTGACTATAAAGAAGTCTTTGCTCTTGTTGCAAGGCATGATACAATCAGATTGGTGATTCATTGGCAGCACAAAATTCATGGCCTATCTTCCAAATGGATGTCAAGTTTGCATTCTTGCATGGAGACTTGGAGTAACGGGTATTTATTGATTAGCCCCCTAGTTTTGTGAAGCTTCGTAGTGAGCACAATATCTATAAATTAAAAAAGGCTTTGTATGGACTAAAACAAGCTCCAAGAGCTTGGTATAGTCATATAAATACCTATTTTCCTAAGGAGGGATTTCAAAAATATTTATATGAGCATGCACTTTTTACAAAGATTGATGGAGCAAAAGTGCTCATCGTATGTTTATATGTTGATGATCTTATTTTCACTAGGAATGATAATGATTCATTTGAAAAATTTAGGTTAATGATGGATGAGTTTGAAATGATTGATCTTGAAACAATGCATTACTGTCTTGGCATAAAAGTAGTGCAATCCCCTGTTGGAATCTTCATTTCTCAAAAGAAGTATGTCAAAGAAATATTGAAGAGGTTTAAGATGAAGGATTACAATCCTGTAAGCACTTCCATTGAGATTGGCTTGAGGCTAAACAAAGCTCCTAAAGAAAGCAAGGTGGAAGCTACACTTCACAAGAAACTTGTTGGGAGTCTAATGTATTTGATTACAACCAAACCCAATATAACACATGTTGTGAGTCTTATCAACAAATACATGGAGTCTCCAAAGAAGATGCATTTATTGCCTACTAAAAGAATATTTTGTTACTTGTAAGGGACTAAATATTTTGGGCTATTTTACAATAAAGGTGAGCAATCTAATTTTTCAGGATTTACCAATAGTGATTATGCAAGACATCAAGATGATAGGAAGAGCACTTTGAGATATGTTTTTATGATGGGTACAAGGGTTGTTTCATGGTCATCCAAGAAGCATTCAATTGTCAATTGTCAACCACAGAGGCTAAATTTGTTGTTGCAACATCTTGTACTTGCCAAGTTATTTGGCTAAGAAAAATTCTTAATGACCTATATTTCAAGAAAAAGGGGGCTACTATAATTTTTTGTGACAACAATTCTACCATAAAGTTATCCAAAAATCTTGTGCTACATGGAAGAAGCAAGCATATTGATGTGATATTTCACTTCTTGCATGATCTATGCAATAATGGTGTTATTGATTTGGTGTTTTATAAGAGTGAAGATTAACTCACTGATATTCTAACCAAACCCCTCAAGTTATCAAGATTCCAGAGCTTGAAAAAGTAGCCTAGAGTCTACATGTTGAATGATTCTTGGTAAACTCATAGTTTGCAAACTTTTAGTTTGCAAGAGGGTGTTAAATGTGTTTCATTATTAAACATGCTTTTTATGTTTGCCCTAGTCTTTAGGAACTATCCTTAGGGATTCAATTGAAAGGTCAATCGTTACAAAAGTTGATTCATATTAGCATTCAGTTGCTATTTTCTGTTGATGCATTTGCCTATATAAAGGCCATTATTAGTTGAATAAAAATGTGAAATTCAATTACCTCTTTTTAACCCTATTTCGTTTTATTCTTTTTTTCATCTAAGGCTAGCAGTGCACTGCCTCAGAGGCTGAAAAAATTGCACAAGATTTGGAGCCTAGTTCTAATGCCATCTTGATCGTTATTATCCTACATCATTTGATCTTTGAAATGTTAAAAGAACTTGGCCAATAGAAAAATCTACGGCTAATACACACACAATTTACTGATGACCCAGAGATAGCATGGAATGAAATTTTGGAATCTTGCATACACTCAAGACCTAGCTTTTATCAACATCCATTTAAAGGTGTCTGTGCTTTTATTATTATTGTAAAATAAATGTTTCTAAAGTTTTGTTGACTAGATTCTAACAATTAAACTTAAATGTAATGTCAAAATTGATGGACTTGCTATCCTTGATTGTGCTATACTTGGTCTTGGTCATGGCTTAAATTAGATTAATCCTTGTCCTTAGACCAAGAACACGTTATATAAGACATTGTACTTCAAGGAAAGGACTATCCATTTCAGTTTTAGCCTCAAAATCTTGCAATGGAAGGAGCTTCAACAGCTGCACTACTACTCTTATTTTTATACTTAGGAATTTTTTCTGCTCAGCAAGGTTTTTTAAGACATACTATGTGGATCAAGTGCACAAGAATACACAGACAGTTTAGGGCTTATATTGGTCTCAGATGCAAATAACATAAAAGAATTGTGCAAAAGACCACTCAAGTTCCTTTATACTTGAACACTATTCGAACCTTTAAGAAGCCTTTGAATAAGTCACATTATCAATTACCTATCCCTACAGGTCAAAAATATTTGTTGAGGCTATGGTTCACAAACGATCTCAACATTAGTTATAGTTTCACATGCTCTATTGAAACTCAAGATTTGATCTATCATAGTGGTTTTTTGGAAACAATTTTGATGATATTGTGTTGCAAACTTACCAAATTGAATAGTATATTTGCTTAATGAGAACTGACAGTGAAGGTCCTTCTATTTTTGCAATTCAATTAATTGAACTTCTAAGTAAAATGTATTCACAAGAGAAGAAAGGCTTGCTGATGAGAATGGGGGCCAGAAGCAGTATTAGCAACTACGACAGCAACATCAAGATTTCTCAAGATGAATTTGACTGCATTTGGACTACTAAAGACTTGGGAACAAGGATTATTTCAACAAATAGAAGTATTAACATGAACAAAACTAATAATTTTCCTCCATCTATTGTGATGCAAATTGTCAACATTTTCAATAGTCTCATTCCACTTACCTAAAATGAAAAGCTCTATTCATCTTTTATCCTTCTTAGTTTGATAACAAGAAAATGTCCAGCATATTAAACATCAACATAAGCTCTGACACTCGCCATCCATTTTTCTTCCTTAACTTCCATGCAAACTGTGAGCAGTGATGGCTAAATTAGCAATTTTTTTTAACTTCCATGCAAACTGTTAGTTGTCAATCCTCATTTAGTTACAAGAATTAGTTTAAGTCTTGGTTAAGTCTATTAGCTATTTTAATGGAATATCATCATGTAATCCTATCTCTGTGTTCTGTTAGTAGAAGTGAATCCACACCTAAATAAAACATTTTTCTATTACTCTTCATATTGGCTCTAATTCTTACTCCTATTATTTTTGTTTGGGTTTAATACCTTGTCCATGGTATCCGAGCTAGAAGTTCCAATGAATAGCCCAACTCAAATCTCAGTTCCTGTCTTGAATGGGCAAAATTACAATTGGTGGAGTGTCCAAATGAGGATGCTTTTCGATTTCCACGAGTTGCTCAGTGTTGTAAAAAATAGTGTTGTTTATCTTGCAAAAAATGCAACTAATGCATAGAGAATGTCCATAGTGAGAACAAGAAGAAAGATAAGAAGGCATTATATTTCATTCATAAAGGGGTCAATGATGAAGTTTTTGAGAAGATTGCAAGAGCAACCACATCAAAGCAAGCCTGGGATACCTTGATGATGTTGTACAAAGGTGTGAATAGAGTTAAGCTGCTAAGACTCTAATGAGTGGCGAGGTACCCCTACACTCAACCATACGAATACAAGTGTTTCATGTGCGATCTAGTCAAACTCCACAAATAGGCTAGTTGTGGTATCTAGACAGTTATCCTTAGGTCACAGTTTGTTGTCTTCCCACCTGGACTAGTATTAGCTTTGTCACATATGGTTTAGTCCAGAGTGAGGTCAATGATGTGTTCCTATGCTAACGCTACTCCTGGATATGATGGTAAATAAGATTAACTAAGCTAAGAGAGAAAGGGTGAGAGAGAATCTAAGCTAGCCTAAGTGTGATGAGTATCTGTTCCTCAATCATCCATATACATCTTGGACCTCATGCATGACTACCACTAGGATTACCAAGTGCAGATCCTAGGTACACTACTAGGTTACCAAGTAGTCACACTTAAATGCTCATGATCAAGTCGTACTCATTCCACATTTAACAAGAGTTTAGGGTGAGAGATATTAACTAAGAAAGTAGTAAATAATAATTAAATAAATAATTAATTAAACTAAGTGAATGCTACAATGATGAAGTAATCTCTATTTTTATTTCTGGTCATGTGCGTGTCCAAGTATGTCACACTCAAATAAAGGATGTCATACAATTACAATCACCACACTACGGGCATACTGGGAAATAATTCTAACTCTAAGAAGGAAAAACTGAAAGATTTTGGATAAGGAACTAAGAACTAACTCCTAGAATAAGGAAAGCCACCTCTTATTTATAGAAATTGAGGCAGGCTACAATATTGCATACACGATATCACGGCTGATGTAATATCACTGATGCGATATTACGGCTACGATATCGAGGGTCCGATAACTGGGCTTGGTAGACCATGACTCATCAGACTCCAAAATTTGAGATGTCAATATGAGCTCTTACAAATGGAGTCTTCTGAGACTATTGCTACTTATATTAGCCATGTTCTTGGTCTGACAAATCAAATGAGAACATATGAAGAGGAGTACAAAGAGCAAGCCAAAGTGGAGAAGATTTTATGGCCACTCACTTCCAAATTTAAGCATATCATGGTGGCAATAGAAGAATCACATGATCTATCTTTTATGACTATTGAGGAATTATCTAGCACCTTGCAAGCCCATGAGCAACAAATGAACGAGAAGAAAATTGAGAGGCCGATTAAGCAAGCTTTTCAAAGCCAAGTCTTCATCAAAGGTGATCAAGGAGGTGAAACAAGCCAAAAGCATGGTGGTTCTCATGGTAGAGGAAAAGGACATGGACACTACTACAATAGAAGTCATGGTGGTCATAATAACAATCATGGAGTTGGAGGCAATGACCAAGAAAAATCAAATTCCAGTCATCAGTAAATTTCCAGAGGTCATGGTTGTGGACATGGTAGAGAAATTAATGACAAATCCAATGTTTCATGTTACTCTTGTCATAGGCATGGCCATTATTCAAATGGGTGTAGATACAAGGATAATACTTAGAGGGCTCATTGTGTATGAAAATAAGATGATGATGGCAATCATGCTCTCTTGATGGTCACTATAGCTAGTGAAGTGCCAAAATACCACACATGGTTTTTTGACACTAGGTGTACCAATCATATGTGTAGCAAAAAGGAGTTATTTGCTATTTTTGATGAGTCCTTTCACACCAAAGTCAAATTTTCTTATGATAGCACTATACTAGTGATGGGAAAAGGATAAATCCTTATCAACTTGAAGAATGGATATCATAAATATATTTTTGATGTCTTCTATATGCTAGGTATGAAGAGTAATTTTCTTAGTGTGGGTTAGCTGGCAAAAAAATAAACCTTCATGGCAATCAACTCTCCATTTTTTACAACAGTGGTACACTCATTCTCAAGGCCCCTTTGATGAAGAATCGTATATTTCAAGTTGATATTTCTAGTGGTGTTTATAATTGTCTTAATGCCATTATAAATGATGAGCCTTGGCTATGGCATCTTCGCTTTGGACATTTAAACTTTCGAAGTTTAAAATTTCTTGCTAAATGAACTATGGTGAAACATTTGCCTAGCATTCATCATCCAAAACAATTGTGTGAAGCTTGCATTCTTGGAAAGCATCACAAAATGTTTTTTGCAATAAAACAATGATGTGCAACACAACCACTGGAGCTTATTCATTCCAATGTATGTGGTCCAATGAACACCTCATCAAATGGAAATAATAGGTATTTCCTAACCTTTATTGATGATTTTACTTAGAAAATTTGGGTCTATCTTTTGCAAAAGAATTCTGAAGTTTTTGATTACTTTAAGAAGTTCAAGGTGCATGTTGAAAGGTAAAGTGGCTATCTTTTTAAAGTTCTACAAATTGACGGTGGAGGTGAATACACTTCCAATGAATTTAATGAATATTGTGAAGAATAAGGAATAGAGAATCAAGTCACCTTTTCCTACACCCTACAACACAATAGAGTAGCCAAAAAGAAGAACAGAACTATAATGAACATGGCAAGGAGCATGCTAAAGGCAAAAGGAATGTCCAGTTCATTTTCGGATGAAGCAATTTCATGTTCTGTCCACTTGTTAAATAGGCCTCCAACAAGGAGTGTGCAAAATATCACCCCTGTAGAAGCATGGAGTGATTTCAAGCCAAGCGTGAAACATCTTAGAGTGTTCGGTGCTATTGCTTATGCCCATGCTCCAGCAGAGACAAGAATAAAGTTAGATGATTAAGTAGAGAAGACTATTTTTTTTTGGCTATAAGCATGGGGGATACAAGTTGTTCAACCCTATAACAAAGAAGGTGACTGTCAATTGAGATGTGATCTTTGCCAAAGAAAAGACTTGGAAATGGGATGTTTCTTCACACAAAGACTCCCAGAAGCAACAAAGTTATATCCTTGAAGAGGAAGCTATAGTTTCTACCACAAATGATGCTACATTAAGCTATGCTCAAGAAAGTTCCACTCCACAACCTCTAGTGGAATCTGAAAGGCCAAGGCAACAATGCCAACAATCAGTACGCCTTCAACACTACAAGGTAACTCTTGATGATGAAGTTGATGATGATGGAGAATTGGTACACTTTTCTTTCTTTGCAAATAGTGAACCTGTGACATTCCAGGAGGCAATTCAAGATCCTAAATGGGTGAATGCCATGAATGAGGAAATCAAGGCAATTGAAAGAAACAATACATGGAAACTTGTTGACATCCCACACAGTCACAAAGCAATTGATGTGAAGAGGGTTTTCAAGACAAAGATGAAGTTAAATGATGAGGTGGATAGACACAAAGCAATATTGATGGCAAAAGGATTTGAACAAAGGCCTGGCTATGACTACTAAGAGGTTTTCTCTCTTGTTTCTTAAATTGAAACAATTAGACTTCTTATTGCATTAGTTACCCAGAAGAAGTGGAAAATCCATCAAATGAATGTGAAGTCAACCTTTCTAAATGGCCCACTTGAAGAAGAGGTTTTTGTCATGTAACCACCTAGATTCATGAAGCATGGAAGTGAAGATAAGGTGTATAGATTGAAGAAAGCATTGTATGGTCTCAAATAAGCACCACAAGCATGGAATAGGTGCATTGACTCTTTCTTTCATAAGGCTAGTTTCCATAAGTATCCATATGAAAATGCTTTATATGTAAGGCTAATGATTCTGGCTATGTTGGTGATCTAATATTCATAGGCAATAATCATCAAATGATTGAAGATTTTAAGAAGTCCATGATGCATGAGTTTGAAATGATAGATCTTGGCCTCATTTCATATTTCCTTAGCATTGAAGACGTTAAAAGAGAAGATGGGATTTTTATTTGTCAAAAGAGGTATGCTACTAAACTCTTGAAGAAGTTTCGTATGCAAGATTGTAATCCTATGAGAACTCCTGTGGAGGTTGGCATAAAATTGTCAAAGAATGGAGAAGGGGCACTTACTGATTCAACTAATTTCAAGAAAATTTTTGGGAGTTTAAGATATCTCACATGCATAAGGCCAAACATCTCTTATGGTGTTGGTTTGATTAGCAGATTTTTGGAATCTCCTCATCAACTTCATATGCAAGTGGCCAAAAGAATCCTATGGTACCTAAAGGGCACTTATGATCATGGTTTATTCTATTCCTCATCTAATAATTGTGCTCTTATAGGATATTCTGATAGTGATTGGGGTGGAGATTTAGATGATCAGAAAAGCACTTCTAGTTATTGTTTTAATTTTGGTGCTACAGCTTGTTCATAGTCATCAAAGAAGAAACCCATAATTACACTTTCAACTTGTGAAGCAAAATATGTAGGTGTAGCTTCAAGTGCATGTCAAGCAATATGGTTAGGCAATGTGATGAGCCAAATCCATGCTTCAATTAAGAGGCTAATGAAGATCTTTGTTGACAATATTTCTACAATTGACTTGGCAAAGAATCTTGTCACACATGGAAGAAGTAAACATGTTGACATATGCTATCATTTTATAAGAGATTAAGTTGGAAAGAAAGTAATAGAGTTGGTGTATTACAAGTCTGAAGACCAAGTGGCAAACATTCTCACCAAATTGTTGAAGTATGATACCTTTGCCAAGTTAAAGTGTATGCTTAGTGATGAGTCATCATTGGTTGGCTACATCGATGAGGCCTTGTCAATGTAGTCAACTACATCGATGCATTTCACCCTATATTGACGAGGTCCCATCAACATAATGTCTATCTGTCACCTATCAATACACACCTACCAGCCACATTTATGGCAATCTAGATTTGAATAGCTCTTACATTTTTTCCATTTGAAAGTTATAATTTTTTCCCTAAGTGCCCGCAATAAGAGTCATTGAGTGTATCAATCTTTATTCAAGCATTGTTGTACCTAAGCATGATAGTGTGTGTAGTAATAAAGATGAGCTTTTTGATAAACCTTGCAACACTTTGGATAGATTAGTTATTTTATTTATGCATGCAATGTTTTCAATTATTTGTTAATTATTCTCAATTATTTCGCAAATATTTTTCAGCAATTAAGTTAATGAGGTTATAAAGCTACATAAATTAAATACATAAGTACGACTGCTTCGAGTGTAACACATATTTGCTTGGTAATCTCGACAATGTTATTGCTTGGTACACCCAGTAGCATAGCGCTTGGTTACCCAATAGCAGATACATAGGTTTAGGACATGTACAGAAAGTGGGAATAGATACTTATGTTAGGATTAGTTAAATGCTAATAAATTAGTTAATTTGGATTATTTGATCAAATTACTTTTATCCATATTTGAGCACCAATCTATAAAACATAAAAAAATGATAAAAATTGAATGCTTCAATTACACTTAACCATACCAACGAACATCACAAGTGTAATTGGGAAGACAATGATTGACCTTAAGGCTAAATTTACTTCCTAAAGGGCTAGCACACTGGAAACAACAAAGTCCATGGAATTCAACCAAATCATGCTTGAACGCTTTGTGATTCATATGGTTGGGCATAGGGGTACTTTACCGCTCATCATTGGCACCATTGCTGAGAACTTCTATTTGTGGAATGTGTGATATTTAGGTCTAAGTAAATATCACTAATATCATTGTATGAACCTAAAGGTCAATATTATTCCCACTATACATACAAATTATAAGAGCACACTAACAATTTCATTTTGCTTTGCAAAATGTCTTCTTCTTCTTGCAAGCCTGAAGATACTAAACCACCAGTCCCATAAGAATGCAAGATGGTATACACTCATCTAGATGAGTTTGTGCTAAATTTTACCTTCACCTTACATCAGGATTAGCAAATGCGATGGTGTGATATGGAGGGTCATGTCGTCTTGCCCCCCAATAGATCTGTGCTCGAAATGTTATTTAAAACTCTTAAGAAGTTGGGCATAGCATATCTTCATGAAGAATACATTGTGCATGGATATAACACTCAAAACTACTATCCCACTAAAACACAACATAAGCAAGATAAATGCCAAGAGAAACTTCATGAAGTTACAAAGGGAAAACATTACACCAACCCCTTGTTCCTACTAGATCAAGAGGACAATGACGATCCTCCCTTAGAAGGTTCTCAACATGAAGATTCTCCACCCCTTGCTACTAATGGCAAGGGTGTAAACCTAACCTTGTGATCAACTATTCATAGATTTGGGTTAGAAAAGAGTGATAACCAAGGTAGGAACTCGGGTAAACATCACTGCAATAAGGGATCTAAGGATGGTAATCATAATAAGCGTAAGAGTGGTAGTGAACACTATGGTGGTGGTGATTATCCACCTTCCTCTTCATCCAATTTCAAGCATTCCTCTTCATCTGATGGTTCTCATGGAAGTTTCCATCAAAATAAGCATGATGAAGGTGATCAATGAAATAACAATGACTATGAAGGCCATCAAAATCGAAGGGGTGGCCAAAACCATCATCAATGTCATCAACACAGTGATGATGATGAACCTTTATTAGCAACTTGTAATATGCTTAACATTGTGGAGGTAGTGAAATCCCGACCAAGCATATGAAGGATAGTCAGATCAAGCAACTAGATATGAACAATATCCTAAGATTTGAGGGGGGATACAATTCTGATCCACATACATATTTACAAGCTTTTCAAGATGCTTGTGCTTTACAGAACATAGAGAACGAGTGGTAGAAACTCAAGCTTTTTCCAAGGACACTCATTAAGGAAGCTAAAATTTGGTACTAGACCTTATAGCTAGAATCTATCTATAGATGGAGTACCATGTTAGAACTATTCAATGACAAATACCAAACATATTCCAGAGTGTCTAACCTAAGAAGGCAAATCCAAGGTTGAAAACAAGGAGCACATGAACCCTTGAATGTCGTCATGGGCTGATACTATTCACTCCTACACTGATGCACTGGCCATGGTTACTCTAAGAGGGAACAACTTCACCACAACATAGATGGGCTCAAACAAAAAACAATAAGAACCCTTGGGGTGTATGCCTAAGGAAGATTGTTTGAAATGAGAGCTCATTAGATACAAAGGCTAATTGAGTAGGTAGCAAAAGAAGAAGGTGAGATACAAAAGAGGGAAAGTGCTAAAGAATATAATAGGGACCCTTTCATTAGAAAACAAAAGGTCCAATTTTGTGAGGAGGAGGAGTTACCACTTAATGAAGTGCCACCAAACACATTCACCATCCACTCAAAAGGAAAAATTATATCTGTATCCTTATCATCCTCCACATCCCTTTGCACCTACATCTCCACCTTTAACTTAATTACCTCCTGCTTCATCCATGTAGGGTGAAATTCCTCCATAGCTGTAAGAACAAAATGCTACAAGGGTTGTACACTCACAACTAGTTTTTCAACCAAGTGATCTAGATAATTAATCAAGGAAATGACCTTTCTTCCAGCCCTCACAACCTACTCTAGCTAATTGCCCTGCATCTCTAGCATCCTCATCCTTTGCATCGAATACCTTTGAGTGCTCTTCAAACCAACTTCTGCTTAGGATCTACATTATAATGCTAAATCAAGCTATTTCTAATAGGATTAAGGTTGGCAATCTTCCTATAAAAAGATCTAATCTACGAAGTCAGTCATCTATCTACAGATTACTGGACAAGAGCCAAGCAAAGCTCTTCTTAACTCTGGTTCTGGAGTTAACCTCATCTCACATGATATGTACAAGGCCTAGAACTTACCACCTCTTAACTAGAGCAACATCCATTTAGAATTAGTAGATCAGTCGATTACTGTCCCTTTGGGATTAGTAGAGGACATTGTGACCATAGTCTTTGGGTGGTCTTATCCTACTGATTCTCTAATAATCAAGGTGGACAATTGCAAAAGTGACTTTCCCATCATTATGGGAAGGGCTTAGTTAAGCACAATCGATGTGCAAATGGGAATAAGGGATCTATCCTTAGAAATATCTAAAGAAAATGAGCTAGGAAAATTTGAGAAGAAGTGTATTCCATGCATCGCATAGAATGGTAATAAGTGCAATTGCGTGCAAAAGATTTGGTCAATCAAAAGCACATACATTAAGGCATGTAATCAGTGTGCACAAAAAATTAATATTCAATAGTGTCTGTATGCAGTAGCCACAAAGCAGGAGGGCACCTAGTGGCTGATAACTAATTCAAATAGCAACACAATATGCATGGAGTCAACAAAGAGTCTAACATGTGCATATGTTGAAGGCATGGAAAAAATTTAATAAGTTCATTCCCAACTCTCTAATAAAGATGATGATACCTATTGGGAAGAGGTAGAGATCCCTTATCACTTCAAGCAAGAGCCCTTAGAACTAAAAAATTTACTGGCCAATATGAAGTATGCATTTTTAAAGAATGGTAAACTAGTCATCATTAATGCCAAACTCGCTCCTGAACAAAAAGAAAAGTGGTTAAAAGTGGTGAATAAATGGTCAGTAGCTTTTTCTTGGTTATATCTAGAGCTAACAGGAATCGATCCAAGGATATGCCAACATCACATCTACAGTAACCTAGCCATGAAGCCTAGAAGGTAGCGGAAAATGTAGTTGAATCCAAAATTTAAAAAAAATCATCAAGAAGAAGATAGAGCAACTCCTCAAGGTAGGGGTTCATCTATCTAATTGTTGATAGTGAGTGGGTTAGCCCACTCGTTGTAGTACCGAAGAAGGATGGCAAATGGTGGGTTTGCATCGACTTTAGGCTGTTAAATATGGCAACATTTAAGGATCATTTTCCTTTGTTTTTTGTAGATCAAGTGTTAGATACCATATTTGGGCATTATTATTATAGTTTCTTGGATGGTTATAATGGCTATAACCAAATCCAAATCATGCCAAAAGACTAAGCCAAGACAACATTTACGAGTCCCTCGAGGACTTTTTCATACTATAAGATGCCATTTGGCCTATGCAATGCCCCTACAACATTTCAATGCTTAGTCCTGAGTGTCTTTCAACAACAAATCGATAGTGGTGTTGAAGTATTCATGGATGACTTCTCCACCTATTGAGTTACATTTGACCAAGCCTTGGACCAACTTGAGTAAGTACTAAAGAGATGTGTAGAGACAAACCTACAGATCAATTGGCAAAAGAGCCATCTCATGGTCCAATAAGACATTATGTTAGGGCACCAAATTTCACAGAAAGGGATTGAGGTAGATCCAAAAAAGAGAAGGGTCATCTAAGGAATAATGCACCAACCAGAGATCATTAAAGATGTTCGATCATTCCTTGGACACACTGGTTACTACCTACGATTTATTAAGAATTTCTCTAAGATTGCAAACCTGTTGGTAGAACTTACAAAGAAGGATGCACCTTTCATTTGGACTATGGAATGTGAACATGCATTCAAACAATTAAAGGATAAACTCATAGAAACACCAATCCTACAAGCAAGAGATTGGTCTAAACCATTCCATATCATGACAAACACATCTAACTATCCTTTGGGAGTAGTGTCATGCAATTGGACAATAAGAAACATCCATATTCTATTCACTGCACGAGTAGAAGCATTGTGGGGGCATATTTGAATTACATCACCATGGAGAAAGAATTATTGGCAATGGTGTATGCATTAGAAAATTTTAGGCATTATGTGCTAGGTTATAAGGTATTTGTACATACAGACCATAGTGCAATTCGCTTCCTTATAAATTAGCCGACGATGAGCCCTCGTGTTATATAGTGGCTTGTGATCTTGTAGGAATTTAATCTTACTATGGTAGATTGAAAAGGGATCAAGAATGTGATTGCTAACCACCTCTCTCACTTAAGATGGGATAACAAAAGGAGGAGAGCCCGATCTCTAATCAATTTCTAGATGAACTCCTCTTTGCTGGAGTAATAAGTGAAAAAACACTTTAAAAAGCAACATTGTATAATGGCATCCTTACATATCTTCTCACTCAAGAGATGTCACAAGACTTGGATTTTAGGAAAAAGCAGCAATTTCTTCATCGGGCCAAATACTTCATGAAAATCAATGAACACCTTTACAAGGTGTGTGCCAATGGCCTAATCTGTTGGTGTGTCCTTGACGAAGATCAACTACATGTTCTCCAGGATGCTCATGAAGGGCCTTGTAGAGGCCATTATGCANGGTCCTCAACAGTGGATTCAACCACTAGAACCTTTTGACATATGGGGTGTTGACTTCATGGGTCCCATCACATCCATGTCTAATGAGAAAGCATATATCATAGTAGCAATTAACTACTACAAAAAATGGGTACAAGCAATAGCTATTACTAATTGTACATCATCCACTGCTACCAAATTTATACAACAAGATATCCTGAATAGGTTTGGGGTGTTCCATTCACTAATTTCTGATAATGGAACTCATTTTGCATGTGCCACATTTAGAAAATTAATGCAACACTTAGGGATAGAACATAAATTAAAAACACCTTACCACCCCCCAAGCTAATAGTCAAGCAAAGGTAACCAATTAGGAGATTACAAAAATACTAACATGAACCATTAACAAATATAGGAAGTGATGAACTGTCATTCAGTCAATGCATCGACTGGGCTACATATACGCGGCCGCGTCGACGCGGGCCCATCAACGTAGCCTCCCTACGTCAACGTGGCCCCGTTTACGCAGCTACCTATCCCGGCCTATAAATAAGAGGGCCTTATGCCTCATTTAGGCACCTTTTAGTTAGTTGTAGTGAAGCTCTTGTAGTTTGTTCCCACAGGAGATAGAATAGTTTCTAAGTGCCCGTAGCAAGTGTAAGAAAAGTGATCGGCTCTTTATTCAAGCGTTGATGTATCTAAGCCCATTGACATGACGGCAATAAAGACAAACTATTCAAGCATTTCTTGTAGCATTTGGACTTAGCTATTTTATGCATTCAATAGTTTAATATGTTTATGCTTTATTAGTTACTTGATTAAGTACTTAAGTTTTTCTTATTATGATTTCAATCGCTATTGTTCATTCGTAGTTCGTAAAGGCCATAAGTATGACCATCTCGAATGTAACTCAACACTTGGTAAACCCAGTGACACTTAATGTCTGGTAACCCAGAAGTGTTAAGAGAAGCTCAGGACATGCTCGGAAGATGGGACCGGATACTTATGTTAAGAATAGTTAAGATTTAGATTAAGATAATCTTAGATTAATTAATATTCTAGCCTTACTTTCCAAGATAATTAGCCTCCAAAACAATAATTAAAAAGCTATAAAAATCATTAGCCTTAGTCTCACTTAACCATTGTAAATAGAACCTCACAAGTGAGATTAGGATGACAACGACTGTTCTAACCCAAGGTTTCACTGGTTAGAGTCTAGTGTATGTTAAGTGCTTACAGTTTGTGGATTTCGACCGAGTCACACGTGAATGCTCGTGATTCGTATGGTTGGGCGTAGGGGTACCTAGCCGCTCATCAGGAAGGATTGGAGGATAAAACTTAACAATGCTCTCTAAGCTTATTGTTCAACTTGGAAACTTCCTATTGGATATTCTCCCTATGAGTTAGTGTACTAGAAACTTCCAACTCTTCCAATTCAATCCGAGCTCCATACACTCTCAACGACCTATGATCTAAACCTTGACCTAAGTTTAGCACAAAAGGAAAGACTGATTAATTTGAACATGCTAAATGATTAATTTGAACATGCTAAACAAAAATCACTTAGTGGCCCTATCCTTGAATGAGGTGAACAAGACATTTAGCAAGCAGTGTCATGACTTTAGAATCAGGAAAGTAAAAATTCAATTCAAAGATAAGGTTCTTTACTGGAACCTCACACATGTACCCCAAAAGAAAAAATTCCAAAAATTGTGGAAGGGACCTTATATAATTGATCAAACCTTTCTCTTTAGGGCCATGATAATTTACAAACCTGATAGCATAAATAAAAAGCACTTAGTCAATATCCAACAAGTCAAACCTTTCCTAGAACCAAGATTGGCTAGTGTAACTATTGCCTCAACAAATGGACAAATACATTTTTTTTTTCATATCTCCTCCCTCTAACTCAGTCATGGGAGAGATGGTCATCCATGCTAACCATTATCATGGCCTCTCAGTTTTTTTACCTTTTTATTTTTCACATGTTTGATTTTACAAATTTTTTATTTTCAAATTTTTCAAATTTTATATCATTTTTAGTACCTTTTAACTTTCTTAATTATTTTATACTTTCTTATCTATTTTACTTTATTTTGTTTCCTTTTCTTTAAGTGTGGTATTCTCTCATTTTTGCTAATAAATCTACTTTATTATGACAAGACACAATGTTGCTGTTGTTGTTTACTAAAGATGATTTGTGCTTAATGTGTGATTGTTGATGTCTGGTTTCTATTTTTGAATTCCAATGTTTAATGACTTTGACATGGTTTATTTTTCATGGAACAGGTAGTGAGTCCACGTCATCCACCCATCCAATAAACTCTATAGTTTTCCTTATCTTAAAGAAAATTTTAATTAATCGATGATTTTGGTAGTTTCAAATCAGGAAGGATCTAAAGGTTTGTAAAGGGTATGACTTCAAAGGGACTCAATACTCTTTGTACTCTTCTTCTTGCTTGAGTGCTTGAGTGTTTTTCACAAACTTCTTACCATTCCATACCACCCACTGAAGGAGGCCAAAATAACATCATTGCATGGTGTGGTTCCCATCATTTAAAAAAAAACAACAAAATAAATAAATAAAAACAATAAATAAATGGGAATTCATAGCACACACCTTGGACAAATAAAAGGGCTATAAGCACTGGTTATGGAACTTGAAAAAAATGCACCTATGCATAAAGGTTTTCTCTAACTAAGGCCCTCTCTCTCTCCCTCACTTCCTACTCCCCTCTCTTCTCTTTGTGGAATGGTGGTTGTTTTGTGAAGACACTCTTGTGTCTTGAGTGGGTGGATCAATCTTAGAGTGATAATGCAAAGTCACTGAAAGAAAATGGTTTTGGTTTGGACTGAGGATGGAACTTCTTAGGTCATTTTAACCACAAATTTCATAAGGAACTTTTTATGACCTCAATTTCGAACTCCATTCCACCTTCTCTATCATCCATCCATTCTACCATAATTCACCTCACTATTGGGTTCTATGTTATGCTCTATGTCTTAATCTGATGTGTTAGGATTCTTGAGCGGATTCTTTCGAGTTGGTCCTTAACTTGTCATGATCATTAAATTGATTATGGGGCCCACAAACCCCATAGTTGAGGTTATCCAAGGGTAAAAAGGGCATGAACCTGCTATGGGGAGGACCCGATTGCATAGATTTTGGCTTGACTAGTTAAGGTTCCTTATCTTTAACATCGCTACAATCCTATATTTCGTATTTTCCATTGTGTAAACCGCTCAGTACTCCTTAATCTTTTATTGCATTCATCCATTAAATCAAATTTTCTTCATTTTTTCAAATTTATGAACTTCAATACCCTCTTTTAATGATTTCATACTATTCTTGGTCTTATAAGCTTTCATTTGACCACAATTTCATTGAAAAATTCCTTGTATTTTGAAAGTTTGACCAAAGTCAATGATGGTCAATAGTTGCATCGATGAGGCCTCGTTATGCAGTGCAAAAAATACTATATATACCACCAGACACTTTGAAATTTTTTGCAATTTGCTCATAACACATGGGAAATTTTGTAACTTTTCAGAGCCCAAAACTTTCTAGAGCCCGTAACTTTTAAACCGTGTGTCCAAATCACACCATTTTTCAATCTTGCACTTACCGAAGGTAAGATCTTTATCATGGGGGCCACAAACCTTAAGGTTTGCAATGAATTTTTCAAAAAAATTTTAACTCCCCCCAAGGGTTAGTAACATTAACAACATAAAAATATCAACTCTTTTGATAGTTAACCCTTCCAACAACCTCCAAAATAATTTATCAATGGTAATGCATAAATAAAATTAACAATTGAGTTAATTAAATTAGCTATAATCACAACTTAGCCAACTGTAACTGCCCTCAAAGAGTTAAGGTATCCCAATTATTTGAAGGTTACACAAGGATTGTTAATCCATGGCCTTATTATGATTACAAATCACACCTAAACAAAAGCATATGTAAGAATGAGAACCCTCACAACCATGGGAGAAACAACCCAGAGCTGGAAGGGGCCAATAAGAACAAGGCCAAGAATAACAAGAGGTGACCCATGCAACTGAACCTCTTTGTGAGGAACCTGAAGTAGAATTTGTTCAACAAATTCCAAAGGAAGAGGTGCCTAACAAACAATCCCAATGAGGAGAAGCACCTAGACTTGTGCCAAGGCTTGAGGTCACTCTGACTCAAGCCTGCTTAGGCATCATCAAGTCCTAAGAAATTCAAAGATCAATTCTTCAAGAGATAAACTTTAAAGCCATTTTTAGAAAAAGCTCCAGAGGACATCAAGACACAATTGCAAACCTCTCCCATGTGGCTAGTCATTACATCTAGTGGGGAATGGTACATTAAAGAGACCTATCTCTTCTAGAATAGTCAAAGGCCAGGGTCCATTGTAAAAATCAAGGACATTCAAGTGTCCTACTCAGCAAAGGCTATTACACAGGCACTGGGGTTACCAAATATTGAAACACAGTTGGCAAAAATATCAACAAAAGGCGATCTTGAGGCAAAAAGGAAATGGACCTAGCGATGCTACGAGGCAGATTATAAGGAGTATGGTGTGCTCACACCAGTAGAGCAAATTTATTTCAAGATTGTGGTCTATCACCTCAATCCAACAGTGAGGCTAAGAAAAGTGACTACTTTCTCCACCCAAGTATGCACTGCTCTAGGAGGGAAACTTCTTGTTAACCTTCCATAGCTAATTTATTTGGAGATCGAGAAGCACTTTAAGGAGAATGAACGTAGAAGGAAGACCCTACTATTTCCATGCCTTACCAGAAAACTTTGCAAAAGGGCATGCATGGTTCGCTATTCTAATGATACTCTCAGGCATGCTCCCTTGGCCTCATGGGCGAAAATCATGAAGCATAAAACATCAATAACCACTCAAGAAGAGGAGTTGCCATCACCACCACCCACTTAAGAGAAAACACTGGAGGCCCACATAGTTCTTGAGCATCTACATCAAATCCAAGAATAAATCTTGAGTGAATAAGAGCAAAAAGCATAAACGAGTGGGGTGGATCCATCTATGTATTGGCCAACGATGAGTCACCTTAATGAATTCGCCTCAATAGTTAGTTAGATGGAAAGGGGTGGTCCCATTTTCTCTACCCAAAGAATCCAGCTACCTTCAAGGTCGGATCCTAATGCTTGAGAGGTGACAGTGTCACTAGCAACACCATGTCTATTCCTAGAAATCTCTAGGAATGCCACCACTTTCTCAATGAGGTTAGAAGAAGGTGAAGAGGTAACTGTCTTAGTGATGTAGCACCAAGGATAAGAAATAGCGATAGAAGTGGTAGCTAATCGTGTAGCTAAAGCACTGAATGCACCTATGGCATTTGTACTAGATATATCTACATTCTAAGACATGCAAACATCCGCAGGCACAATCAGCAAAAAATTGAATGCAACCAAACACAAATAGTTGTTGGAACAACTAGTAGGAATTGGACAACCAACTCCAGACATCTTTGATCTCCCAGAGAACATAACTGCAACCCAGTTAGAGCTGCTGAATGCAAGGGACAGATACATCATCTTAGAAGGATAACTAGAAATGGCCCAAGAGCAAAATCAATCCTTACCCTCGAAGGTTACTGAACTTCGTGCTTGACTTGCAAAACAAGCAATCCTCAACCCAACAATGACAAGAGATGAAGTTATCAAACAGTTTCAAGAATGATTTTAGAAGGTTGAGGAGGAAGTAGTAATCATCGTCCTCAAATAGTCCATGATAAAAGCTGAAACACACTCAATAAAAAAGAACTTAAATCAGATGCACCAAGAGAATAAAGCATTGACCACACCAAATCATCACCTGCGAAATGTTGATGTGCAAAGAGATCAAATGCAAGAGTTCATTCATCAATAATAGGAGCAACTTGCTAAGGTAAATATTGAACTGAGGAAATTGGCCACAGAAAATTACAATCTGTTAATGGAGGAAGTACACACCTTGTGGCAAAATTCTACCATTGAGATTGTCACTTGAAAAAATGAAGCTCTTAAATTTGAGAGATTGAAAAATCACTACAGGGACTAAGTTGGTTTGTAAAAGGAAATTAATGAAAAAAAATCCAGATGGCAAAGACGAAAGTAAATAAAGCCCTCTAGCAACTCCAACAAGGAAGAGAGATATGATAGCCCATCATTGATGGGATTGATGCCTATAACAAAGCAGAAATCCACTTGAAGGAGTTGCAAATCAAAGAAATGATAGAGTATATGGAGTTGGTCAGTCTCCGTTATGCAAACCTAGCAATGTTGACAGCCAAACAGCCATAATCGAAATTGGAAAAGCAAGTGGCTAACTCGTATCTACTATACAAGGCCAAGTTCAAACACCACAAGGACACCAAGTAAAAGCTTGAGATTACTAATGCTGAACTCAAAGTCCTCAAAGGACAATTCATAGATTAATGATCCATTGCTGAGGACCTAGCTAGACAGATAAATGACTACCAGAAGCTAAAGAATATAGTGTGAGCATTCGACATTGAATGCAAATAGTTCATTGCCTAGTTCGTCAATGTCAAAGAGTTGTTTCCAACGATCCCATGTCCTTGGGATGTGCCCATTCCACATTGGGGAAGATATGTAAATGGTGCATGATCCTAAAAGTAAGGAGGAGAAAATGAAAGCACTGCTAAATGCTTCCCACCTCCCGCATGAAGTTGTAGCAACAATAAGACAAACACAACTGCCTCAACTACCACCAATGCATGAAACTAGTGAGGGTCCCTCGAAGCCTCATTAACCACCATCGCCTTGGATTGTTTAATCTTCTCCAACAAGCTTTACACTATCAAGAAACATGTTGTCCAATTTTTGAAGAATTGTGTCATGGTGTTCAATTTTGTGTCTTGAACACCACCATTTTTGTAATGTGTTGATCTGTACACCCCGCACTCCATTTTTCATCAAAGTCAGTCAATTGTTTTGATGAAGAAAAGTCAATCAATAATCCTATACCTTCCCAATTCTGTAAAAAAACTCGATGATGAGTTTTCATTCAGTTGTGGGGGTATGATGAGTTCTCGTTGGTTGGCTGCATCAATAAGGCCTTGTTGATGCATCTCGCCCTACTTTGATAAAGCCCTGTCGACACAGTGTCTGTCCATCCTCTATAAATACGTTACCAGCTGCATTTATGGCAATCTAGATTTTAGTAGCATCGAAGCTCTTGCATTTTTTCTATTCAAAAGTTGGAATTTTTTCCTTGAGTGCCCACAGTATGAGTCATTGAGTGTACAAATCTTTATTTGTACCTAAGCACGATAATTTGTGCGACAATAACGATGAGCTTTCTAATAAACGTTGCAGCACTTTGGATAAATTGGCTATTTTATTTATGCATTCGTTGTTTTCAATTATTTGTTAATTGTTCTTAATTATTTTGCAAATATTTTTTAACAGTTGAGTTAATGAGGTTATAAAGCTAGATAAATTAAATACATAAGTACGATCACTTCGAGTGTAACACATATTTACTTGATAATTCTAGCAATGTTATTGTTTGGTACGCCCAGTAGCATAGTGCTTGGTCGCCAGTAGCGAATATGTGAGTTCATGATGTGTACGGAAAGTGGGAACACATACTTATGTTAGGATTAGTTAAATGTTAGTAAATTAGTTAATTTAGATTAGTTAATCAAATTACTTTCATCCATATTTCAGCATCCATCTATAAAACATAAAAATTGATAAAAATTGATAAAAATCAAATGCCTCGGTTACACTTAACCATACCAATGAATGTCAGAGTGTAATTGTGTAATTGGGAAGACAACAATTGACCTTAAGGCTAGATTCACTTCTTAAATGACTAGCACACTAGAAATGACAAAGTCCGCAAAATTGTACCTCGCCATTCATCACAGTTTTTCCAAATCAAGATTAGGGGGTTGTTAGTTGTTAATCTTATCTTTGTTAAGTTTGTTAGCTATTTTAATGAGATATCATGATCTAATCATGTTTCTATGTTCTTTTAGCAGAAGTGAATCTACACTTGAATAAAACATTTTTCTGTTACTCCTCATATGGGCTTTGCTTCTTGCTCCTGCTATTTTTATTTGTGCTTAATACTTTGTCAACTGCGAGCTAAATTAGCAATTTTTTTCAGACTTCCATGCAAAATGTGAGCATCGATGGCTAAATTGGCGATTCCGAAATCCCCGTCTCACGCATGAGAAAACCGCTTCATCCAAGTGATGAGAGGCCTGCGGAAACTTCTCATCCTATCTCAGAGTCCTGGCCAAGACTCCCGCTGCAATTACTTTGATCGGTAGCAGTTGCCACCACTACCTTCTCTGTTTCCACTATCTGCCGCCGCCTGACCATCCCTGCCATCCCTGCCACTCTCAGTAAGTTGACTGACAAAGCTGTTGAACGGAAATGCCGGTGAATAACAGGTAGTGCTGCGATCCCATTTGGTAATGAAACCTCCAGCAACTGACTGCACCGTCGATTTCAGAGGAGACGCTCAGGGCCGCAGGCGTGGTCAATCCTGATCCACGAACCTTCCGCATTGGCACCTTCCAAAGTGGGCAAAGTTTCTTCCTCGTACATGGGCAAAATAAATCGCAGCAAAGCTCGGCATTCATTGGCCTGGCCCCGCTGCAAGAAGAAGCACGCAATGCTTTCAGGTCCGACTGTGCAATGTCTACAGCTGGTCTGATTCCATTGCACATATTGCCTCCTGGAGCGCGGCGTGGCCCTGTTCATAGCTTTTCATAGCTTTTCTTATTAACGTTGCAGTGATATCTGTGAAAGGTGTGATTTGCTCTTCACCACCTTGCCTTTATCCTTGGTTTCCGTACTTATACCAAAAACATTTTAGGTGATAGTCTCTGAAAATGAGAGTTTCTGATGGTGTTACGCACCCATACAAAAAACATCTTACTCAATAATCTCTTAAATGAATTTTCCAATGATGTCACCACATAACCCATATTCAGGGATCAACATTATGTATGTGGAAATCAATGGATATAATGCTATGTAGAGTATGTAGAATCTGATTTATTCACGCATCAACAGGGAAATGAACGGATAGAATGCTAATGGGAAAATGAACGGATAGAATGCTATGTAGAATATGTAGAACCTGCTGAATTTTTGCCGTTGGTGGGTTAGTGTATACTTTCAATCATAATCGGGAAATGAAAGGATAGAATGCTATGTAGAATATGTAGAACCCGCTGAATTTTTGCCGTTGGTGGGTTAGTGAATACTTTCCCCGTCTGCGCAAATAGAGGTATAGATTTTGGGGACGTGGTATAATTCCAGCGCACATGGGCAATATATTAAAGATTGTAGCCATGCCTCGGGGTTTCATAATTGACAAGATCTCCAAGCACCGCGAGGTAGCGCTTTTACTAGATTTTCTCATAATGGATGATGAATTGGTTTTCCCCTTGTCAGCGCTGTACCTGGTCCACCGCAGACCCTCCAATGAGTTTTCTATTGGCTAAATAGCTTATAGCAGGCCCTATTGATTCAGCTGCTTAACCTGGAGCTGCTGTATCTGGAATTTTTTAATAAAAAATTAAAAATTTGAAGTAGTTCTACAGGCATCTTCTTGAGTGTGTTTAGGGTCATGGTTCTTCAAAGTCAATTGGTCAACCATAAACCTTAAACCTTGTATGTGTTGTGGCAAAATCATTGTATACGACTTAGAAGTAAATACATAAGAATGTAGTTTATTTTAGCTTAATGGTAAGGGTTTTGGTTTGGGAACTCTGGGTCATTTTGAAAGTGGTATGATAGATCTAAAGGATCTTAGTGAATGTAATTAAAAACTTCAGTTTCAATTTCATATTTTGGGGTTGTCTTGCACCTACAAAATAACATTGATAATAAATATAAAAAACTATCATTAATGCAAACTGTGAAATTCAAATATCATACTGATGGGATGCGATATCGTGTCCTTCCCTGCGATATTGCGTATACGCAATATCATAGCCCGCTGCCAATTCTATAAATAAGAGGTGGCTCTCCCTTATTTCTCCATCTAGATCTAGACCTTAGCCAAACTTCTGCCATTTTTCCATTCCAGAGTTAGAATAATTTCCATGTGCCCGCAGTAGAAGTCCCAAAGTGAACAAATCTTTATTCGAGCAATTCTGTACTTGAGCACACAATTGTGTATGGCAATAAAGATAAACTTTTGGATAAACCTTGCAGTGCATGGACTAAGCTAAATAGGACTTTAATTATTGTTAATTGTTTAAATACTTTCTTAAGGACCTAATCTCTCTCAACCCTCAACTCTCATAGTTAAGTGCATTCAGTATGACTGCTTCGAGCACGTGCATTACGCTTGGTAATCCCAGTAACAAATAGTGTTTGGTAATCCCAGCAGCGTTGCATTGGTTCAGGGTATGAAACAGCAAGTGGAAACGGATACTGATGCTAGGGTAATTAAAGCTTTCTTAGTTAAAGTTAGTTGCTTAGTCTCTTCACCCTTTCCCTCATTAGCATAGGCGATAAAAGAGAAAAGATATAAAAATCACATACCTCAAACTCACTTAACCATACAACCATGACAAATACAAGTGAGTTTGGGAGGACAATGATTGATTAACCTTAAATGTTCCATAAGGCGTGTAGGCACTTAGTCTACAGAGTTCGACCGGNCAGTCGGCGGCACAACATACATAACCAAGAACCGCCAGTTCCTCAATAGTATCGGGTGGTATATACTCATCACGATGAGTATATACCCAATTTTACTTTTATCCTTCATCAGGATGAACAACTATGTTGGCGAGACTTGCAAGGTAACATAGTGTTACCTCCAGATCGTGCAGTCCCCAACATGCTCCTTTGTGCTCTTGCACAGATAGGCATGATGCAGCTATACACTAAATATGTTGCAAGTGATTACGACACAAGGGATTACCATCCCATAGGGGCCCAATGTTTAAGGAACTTGCGGTAGGAGAGCTATCATACATCATTGAAGGGCAAAGGGGTCCTGCATGTCCTAAGCAAAATTGGAGATGGTGAACCAGTTATAACAAGTTCTCCATCAAATGATGTTCCCCCTCCTAATGATGGTGAGGAGCTGGGGTATCAGAACCTACAATCCACAATTCACAATCCTGGTTTTGATCCCCATGAACACCAAGTGTTCACTAAGGGAACACAAACACATGACAAGGGTGAGCATTCGGATCATAATCACAATCGAGGCCGTAACCACCGAAGAGAAGGTAAGAAACATCGTCATGGAAATGGTTCCCCTTCTTCTTCACCTTCATCGCATCATTCACCCACTCCTTCCACATTAGGACGCAGTCACAAAGAGCACAACTGTGAGGATAAGGGTAAGCAAGATGAGAATCCTCGATGAGAGAGTCGAGAGCAAGGATGAGGGCATTTGAGAGAATCAAGGCATAGAAGGGAAAGTAGGGAACTGCGTAGGCATCATAGATGCCATGAAAGAAATGACAATGAAGAATCCCTACTAGCAACCCAGAGTATGTTAGACATTACGGAGGTAATTAGAATACCTACAAGGCACCAGAAAGATAGTCGAATCAAGAGACTAGACATGAATAATATCCCACGATTTGAAGGGGGATATAATGTTGATTCGTGGAATCACTTACAGGCATTCCACGATGCCTGTGCCTTGTAGACTATTGAAAACGAGTGGAAAAAGTTAAAGTTGTTCCCAAGGACACTCATAAAAGAAGCAGAAAGTTGGTACCAGTCCTTAAAATCGGAATCCATTAGATGGTGGAGTACAATGCTAGAATTGTTTAACAATAAATACCAAATGTACTCCAGGGTATCCAACTTGCGTAAGCAGATCCAAGGATGGAAGCAGGGTAATCACAAACCCTTGGATGCTGCCATGGGCCAATATTATGTATTGCTACATCGTTGCCTGGGCCATGGTTATGCACAACAGGATCAACCATGCCACCTCATAGATGGGCTAAGACATGAAACTAGGAGAACCCTTGGGACATATGCCCAAGGGAGATTATCAGGACTTAGGTCCCATGAAGTTCATAGATTGTTAGAGCAAGTAGCTAAGGAAGAAGGAGAGCTATGGAAAAGGGAAACCATGGAAGAGTATAACCATGATATTTCCCTCCGAAAGAGGGGAGTAAGATTCTATGAGGAAGAGGATGAGTCACCACTCGAAGAGTTGGTGAATAGAAAAACCTTGCGACTTCAAAAGTTAACAACCGAAGTGTCGGCTAAGGTAGATCAAATGTGGGACTCCTTAGACAATAGATTTGAAACCGTTTTAAAAATCATAGAGGAGTCTAAGGAGCAAAGTAGTGACCATGATAAGAAAAAGAGGAGACATTCAGACCATGCACGTA
>MNCI01017703.1:0-16467 GCA_015680685.1 Gnetum montanum
TTCTCAACCCTTTGCTCTTAGCGTAGAAGACATAAAACTAGAAAAAACCAAAAAAATCATATACCTTGAACTTACTTAACCATACACCGTGACAACAACAAGTAAGTCTAGGAAAACAACGAATGATTAACCCCAAGTGTTCCATGGGGTGTTTAGGCATTTAGTCTGCGGAGTTCGACCAGATCATGCATGCTACGCTCATTTCATATGGTTGAGTGTAGGGGTACCTCGCCACTCATCACCTATTCTCCAAATAAGATATACTTAAAAATATATTTTGTCATTGATTAATAGTTATCAAGTATGATCATTGTATCCTATTTAAAAACCTTGTCCTATTGTCGAGGATGTACCTAAAAATATATTTTGTCATTAAATAATAGTTACCAAGTAACGAGAATCGTCATGATCATTGTTATAACCTTTATCCCCTGCAAAATTTAATTCATTCTGTGTGTTTGACCATTCTTCCTTTGATGCTAGTCAACCATATAAGATATGCCAAGTAAATTCGTTCTCTGTAAACCCAATCATGCAAATAGAGTTTGATAGTCGATAATATACGAATCCCAACCTCGAGCACGACGTTTTTCCGTTTTATTTTCTCGCCATGCCATTGCCATTGAAAATTCCCGTGTCGGAGAAGAGGGACTGGGGCGAGATGTAGACGAACACTTAGGTATCCGTAACAAGGAGCAGCATGCACAACACAGCCTACAGAGGCACCTCAAACGAAGGGAGAGAAACACAATCAATCATAGCAACGAAGAAACCAAACACTACGCAAGATGAAGGTGAAGATGAATGCTATCATGACTTCCCTCAGAGGAGGAGCAGCAGCAACAGCAACAATGATGCTGTTGATGTTGATGATGGTGACGCTTCTTAGTTTAACGAAGGGTTGCCTGGCCCAAGATGTGGGCGGATACCTGAGCCTGCAAAATCAATCCAGGGCTGAGGTCGGCGAACGCCCCTTAGCCTGGGATGCCAAGGTCGCTTCTTACGCACAGAGCTACGGAAATATCCGACGCCGAGACTTCGCACTCATACACTCCGACGGACCCTACGGTGAGAATCTCTTCTGGGGCAGCGCAGGAAAAGATTGGAAGGCGTCCGATGCAGCCATAGCGTGGGTGAAGGAGAAACCTTACTACGACTACGCCTCCAACTTGTGTGTAGGAGGCCAGCAGTGTGGGCATTACACACAGGTCGTTTGGAGCAAATCCACCCCCATCGGCTGCGCCTCTGTCAAGTGTGATAATGGCGGCACTTTCATAACCTGCAATTACGTTGGCGGGAGGCCCTATCCTCCTCGTCTCTGATCTAACACTGCAACCAATGCAACCACAATGTCAACTGTTTTATAATCCACCTTATACAAGGGATTTACATGAATTTTTCCAAGTAAGTTTTTGAAAAAAGCTTCTCAATCCAATCCGATTTTTCAACCCATGATGACCCGCATTGATGGCATGCTCATGATGGAGTCGCGATTCTCAATGATTTACAACGTGACCTATGTGAATGAAAAAGCCATTCAACAATTCGTGGGGCCGGTGAGGGAATTCTTATGCTAAACCTAAAAAATAAAAAACTATTATTAAAAAAAATATAATAATGTATTTAAGTCAGAGAAAACACCAATATATAGATTAAGGGAGAAAGGAAAGGTTCAATAATTTTGGGTGCCAATACTGAGTTTTGTCCTTGCAACTAATCTTGAAAAACCCCTTTTGTAATCAATCTTGAGAAACCTCCCCTTTGAAGTAGTAAAGGATAAGGTATGTCAAAAGTGCCCTTTCAAGTTTTCACTTTCAATCACAAGCTTCCTATAAATCAAAATAAATCAAATAATTTAAATCACAAATGACAAAAAATCATAATATTCCATAATAAATTTAGGAATAGTAGATGGAGCATCCTTCCATGCACATTAGGAAGAACAAGAAAAGAATTAATATTCATAGAGTACTTCTTCCTCTTACCATGCACCTAAAATTAAAAACTCATATAAAGATTCAACTTCATCTAAAAATTGAACTGTACTCAAAATTGAAGCTTGGCACTATAGAATGTCTCTTGTAAATCACATCACATCACATCTGTGCCAAATTGTTATGATTTATTTTCCCTACATAAATGACATAACTAGAAGAATTATGGAATTTTTTGGAATCCAAGAATTGAAAAAAACTATTTTAAAGCTTGTTAAGGAAAAGAACAATAGACAAAAATATGTTCAATAGAGTCTTCATGAGTGCAAATTGGACAAACTAGATTATCAAAACCAAGAAGTTACAATCAACAACCTATAGAAAAGCCTCTATATAATAAAGACCAAGTAAAAATAGCACTTTCAGCTGAATTCCAAGTTTCCATAAGTTTTTAAACATTTATATTTAATAATTTTTAATACCTTGAGGGTGTTATCTACAATTAAAGATATTAACAAGAATTTTCTCTATATTAAATCATTTTTTATCTTTGCAATAGAAAAATAAACCAACATACTAAAAGTACAAAAAAGGAGAATAACTTAGAATTTTCCATAGAAAACAAAATCTAGAAAGTTGTCTCTTTTCTTTGTATCTTTGAGATTTAGTGGGGCGGATGTAGCCAAGTGGCTCAAGGTAGTGGATTGTGAATCCAACACGCATGGGTTCAATCCTTGTCATTCGCCTAGGTCATCCCAAAATTGCTAAGGGGAGGAAAGTGTTTGGTTGGAACTTGAGAAAATAGATCTCCATAAGTGGGCCTATAGCTTAGAGGATGACAGCATGTGGCTATGAAACCATAGTGTCGAGTATTCAAATCCCTCCTCCCCTAAGACCCAAGTAGGGCTAGATGCGTGTAGCATAGGATTAGTTCTTAAGCAAATTCTAAACATAGGATCTTTTATACATAAGCATACAATGTTGATCATTCAAAGGTAGCTCTAAATTTTGATGTTGAATATGAATAATATGCTAAAGTTCCATGTTTTGTCAAGTGTAATCTTTCATTGATTTTTCAAAAACCTAAGTAAAAAATTATTATTCAACTAATTATATATTATAATCTTCCTAATTCTTACAACTCTTTTCATTATTAAGGACATTTTCTTAATTCTTATTCATTTCTACTGAAGAAAAAAGATTTTGAAGAAAAGAAAAAATGTATTAAAATTAAAGATAGAAAAGAAAGAAAAAAGCTAAAAAATATGAAAAATCAAGTTAATGTCAATGATAAGAATGATCAAATAATAATAATAAACCTAGAGAAGATAAAAGCTCCTATGTATATTTGTACTAGTACTAGAGAAAGTATTAAGCAACCCAAACAAATAGTTTACAAGACAATTTTTTTCTTGTTTAAAAATAATAATATTAACCCAAAGACTAAAACTAGTGTTGATAAGAGGTTATAGTTGATGGTAAAGATTTTTGATGTGAGGTTAATAAGAATAATGAGATGAAGATCTTCTAGAAGTGTTACCACTTTCTTGCTTTGATACAATATATTGGTATTAACTCACAACTCTATCTCAAATCTAATAATGAGGTGTTATCCTAGTGGTAAGATACTTGATTTGTGATGAGTCATAGTTTTCTCAGCTATGTTGATGAGGCCTCATCGACTAGGCCTCATTGATGCATCGTATCATGCATTGATGAGGCCTCGTTGACATAGTGTCTATATTTTGCCTATAAATATGTGCCTACTAGCCACATTTATGACATTGAGATTTCCGTAGTAGTGAAGCTCTTGTAATTTGTTCATTTGAGAGTTAGAATTTTTCTCTCAAGTGCCTACAGTAGGAGTCATTGAGTGTACAGATCTTTATTTGAGCATTGTTGTACTTGAGCATGATAGTGTGTGTGGCAATAAAGACAAGATTTCTAATAAACCTTGTAGCATTCTAGATAGATTAAATATTTCATTTATGCATTTAATTTTTTCAATTATTTATTAAATGTTTTTTATTATTTATTAATTGATTTCTAGTAATTAAGCTAATGAAGCAATTAAGTAAGATAAGCAAGATAGATTAAACACATAAGTCTGATCATTTTGCGCGTAACATGTATTCACTTGGTAACCCTAGTGGTGTTATTGCTTGGTACACACAGTAGCGTAGTGCTTGGTAACCTAGCAATGGATACATGGGTTTAGGATGTGTGCAAAAAGTGAAACCCAATGCTTATGTTAGGATTAGATAGACAATAGGTAATTAGTTAATTTAAATTAATTAATCCAATCACTTTTATCTCCCTTTGAACACCAAACCATGAAATATAAAATGATAAAAGTCAAATGCCTCAATTACACATAACCATACCAGTGTACGTCACAAGTGTAATTGGGAAGACAATGATTGACCTTAAGGTAAGGATTCACTTCGTAGAAGACTAGTTTACTAGAAACTACAAGTCTGTGAAATTCAACCAGATCGCACATGAATTCTTTTGATTCATATGGTTGAACATAGGGGTACCTCATCATTGATCATTGGCATCATTATTGGGAACTTTGTTTGTTGAAATGTGTGCTATCTAGGATTAGTGAATATTATTTATATCATTGGATGAACTCAAGGTCAACATCACTCTCAATGACATATAAACTACTAAGCACACTAATAATTTTATTCATTTTGCAAAACATCTTCTTCTTTCTATAGATGTGAAGATGTCAAACCGTCAGTCCCATAGGAATGCAAAGTGGTATATACTCATATAGATGAATATGTATTGAACTTTACCTTTATCCTACATTAGGATGAACAACTATGATGGTGTGATATGAAGGACAACATTATCTTACTCCCCTATCAATCTATGCCTAGGATTCTATTTCAAATCCTTAAGAAGTTGGGTATTACAAATCTTCACGAGGAATACATTGTGAATGGTTATGACACTTGGGACTATCATCCCACTCAAACAAAACACAAGCAAGATCGACATTAGGAGAAGCCCCATGAGGTTACAAAGGGGAAAAATTACACCAATCCCTTGTTCCTACTAGATTAAGATGACAATGAGGATCCTCCCTTTGAAGGTTCTCAACATGAAGGTTCTCCATCCCCTATTATTGGTGATGAGGGTGTGACCCCAAACCTGTAATCTACTATTCATAAATTAGTTTCAGAAAAAGTGACAACCAAGGTAGGGACTTGGGAAAACATCACAATAGCAAAGGATCTAAAGATGGTGGTCATAATGATCAGAAAAGTGATAGTAGACACCACGGTGGTGGTTGTAGTCCACCTTCCTCTCCACCCTCTTCATCTAATTCCAAACATTCCTCTTCATATTCTAGTTCTCATAGAAGCCACCATCAAAATAATCATGATGAAGGTGATCAATGAGACAATAATGATTGTGAAGGCCACCTAAACCAAAGGGGTAGTCAAAACCATCATTGGCATCATCGATGCAATGATGATGATGAACCTTTGTTAGTGACTCGAAGCATGCTCAACATTGCAGAGGTATTTAGAATTCCAACCAAGCATATGTAAGATAGTAGGATCAAGTACTTAAACATGAATAATATCCCAAGATTTTAAGGGGGATACAACTCTAATCCATAGACACATTTACAAGTTTTCCATGATGCTTGTGCCTTATAGAACATAAAAAATGAATGGAAAAAACTCAAGCTTTTTCCTAGGACACTCATCAAGGAAGTTGAAAGCTAGTACTGGTCCATGGAACCAAAATACATTCACCGATGGAGTACCATGTTAGAGCTATTTAATGAAAAATACCAAACATAATCCAAAGTGTCCAATTTGAGAAAGAAAATCCAAGGCTAGAAACAAGGAACACATAAACCCTTGGATGCTGCCATGGGTAGATACTATTCACTCTTACACTAATTTCGTAGCCATGGTTATTCTTAGAGGGAACAACTTTGCCACATTATGGATGGGCTTAGTGTAGAAAATAGAAGATCCCTTGGGATGTATGTCCAAGGAAGATTGTTTAAAGTAAGAGCTCATTAGATCGAAAGGCTAATTATGTAAGTAGCAAAAGAAGAAGGTGAACTATGAAAAAGGGAAAGTGTAGAAGAGTATAATAGGGATCCTTCCATTAGAAAATTGAAGGTCCAATTTTGTGACAAGGAGGAGTCACCACTTGATGAAGTGGTGAATAGGAAAACCTTGCTTATTCAAAAATCAATTTTTGTTATTTTAGCAAAGAATGATAAATTATGGGACTCTTTAGATAAAAAATTTCAAATTGCTATGAAGATTTATGAATAATCCAAAGAGAAAAATAGTGATCATAACTATAGTAGGCAAAAAGAAGCTGAACGTGCCTACCAAAGAGGTA
Organism: Gnetum montanum; assembly: GCA_015680685.1. NCBI lineage: Eukaryota > Viridiplantae > Streptophyta > Gnetopsida > Gnetales > Gnetaceae > Gnetum > Gnetum montanum. The sequence goes on from MNCI01017703.1 coordinate 6,321, forward strand.
AGGACAAAGCTACAGCCATAGAGGAAGTTGTAGAAATTGACTATGATGATGAAACTAGTTGTGACATTTGTCAATATGAATCCAAAGGGTTGTTGCCATGTAGTGTCACACTTACAAAAGTCTTGGGTGTATGCATTAAATCCTCCACTGGCACGTAGGCAAGCACCTAGATGATTGCCTTATCCTTAAGGTAATCCAAGGTAGTTCCACTAGTAACAACAAGCTTACAATCCAAGTTGGCCTCCTTCATAACCCTATAAATCATATCAACAATGGTACCAAATACTATTCTAGGGAATGATATAGGCAAGGTATTAGTAACCTTATAAGCAACCAGATCCATACGATTACTATGTTCAACAACCTATCTCCCCAAAACGTTTTGCAATTCATACCTCATTTTAGCATCATTATTACCCTTTGGAGTACTAGTGAACACATTCATCATTTGCTTAAGGGGAAAACCCATATCCATACCATCCTCCACATCCATTTTCGCACACACCTCCATCTTCAACCAAATTACCTCTTGCTCCATCCATGCAGGGTAAGATTCTTTCATAGCTGCAACAACAGTATGCTATGAGGACTATACATTCACAGTCAGCTTTCCAATCGAGTGCTTTAGACAATCAATCTAGAAAAAAATCCTTCTTTTGACCCAAATATCCTCTCCAACCCTCATAACCTAGTCCAACTAATTGTCCTACATCTCCAATACCCTCATCCTCTGCATCAAATACCTTCAAGTATCATTCAAACCAAGTGCCAAGTAGATCTAGGCTAGCAATCTTCCCATGAAAAGATCTGACCTAGGAAGTCCACTCATTTACTTGCAGATTGCTAGACATGAGCCATGTAAGGCTCTTCTTCACTCTAGTTTTGGAGTTAATCTCATCTCCCATGACATGTACAACACCTAGAACCTATCACCTCTCAAGAAGTGAAAAATCCATCTAGAATTGGTAGATCAGTCAATTACTATCCTTCTAGGACTAAAGGAGGACATTGTAACTACAGTTTGTGGGTGGTCCTATCCTACTGATTTTCTAGTGATCAAGGTTAAAAACTGCAAAAGTAACTTCCCCATTATTATGGCAAGAGCTTGGTTAAGCATAGTCAATGCACGTATGGGCATAAGGGATCTCTTTCTTGAAATCTCCAAAAAAAATGAATTAGGCAAGATAGAGAAGAAGCATATTCCATGCATCACATATAGCGATAAAGGGTGCAATTATTTATAAAAGATTTGGTTCATCAAAAGTACATTCATTAAAGTATACAATCAATGTGCACAAGAAATAAATATTTAAAGGTGTCTGTGTGTAGCAACCACAAAATAGGAGAGCACCCAGTGGTTGATAGTTGACTTAGATAGTAGCACATTATGCATGGAACCAACTGAGAGCCTAACATGTGCTTATGTTGAAGGCATGGACAAACTTGAATAAGTTCATTAATGAAGATGATGATACCTATTGGGGAGAGTTGGAAATCCTTAATAACTTCAAGCAATAGCCCCTAGGGCTAAAAAATTTATCGGTTGACATGGAATATGCATTTTTAAATAATGGTAAACTAGTCATAATTAATGCTAAACTTGCTCCTAAATAAAAGGGAAATCTATTAAAAGTGGTTAACAAATAGCTAACAAGTTTTTCTTGGTCATATGATGAGCTAATAAGAATCAATTCGAGTATATGCCAGCATTGCATTTACACTGACTTGGCCATAAAGCCTAGAAGGCAGCCTTAGAGGAGGTTGGATCCCAAATTGAAGTAGATCATCAAGGAGGAAATTGAAAAACTCCTCAAGGTGGGATTCATATATTCCATAATAAATAGCGAGTTGGTTAGTCCATTTGTAATTGTGCCTAAGAAAGTTGGCAAGTGGCAAGTCTATATCAACTTAAAGTTGTTAAATATGGTAGCATTTAAAGATCATTTTCCATTAACATTTATGGATCAAGTGTTGGATATCATATCTAGGAATTGTTATTATAGCTTCTTGGATGGTTATAGTGGCTATAACCAAATCAAAATTGTGCCAAAAGATCAAGGCAAGACAACATTCATGAGTCCCTAGGGGACTTTTGCATATTGTAAGATGTCATTTGGTCTATGTAATGCACCTGCAACATTTCAATGCTTGGTCCTTAGTATCTTCCAATAATAGATCGGTAGTGATGTGAAAGTCTTCATGGATGAATTTTTCACATATGGAGTTACATTTGAGCAAGCCTTGGACTTCCTTGAGCAAATACTGAAGAGATGTGTTGAAACAAACTTTCAGCTCATCTGGAAAAAGATCCATCTCATGGTCCAAGAAGGCATTATGCTAAGGCACCAAATTTCATAAAAATGGATTGAGGTAGACCCAAAGAAAGATAAGGGTCATCCAGGGAATAACATGCCAACAAAATATAGTTAAAAATGTTCAGTCATTCCTTGGACACACTAGCTACTACCATTGATTCAGAGAAATTTTCTTTAAGATTGCCAAACCATTGGTACAACTTAAAAAGAAAGATGCACCTTTCATTTGGACCAAGAAATGTGAACATGCATTCCAATAAGTAAAGGAGAAACTTGTAGAAACACCAATCCTAAGAGCACCAAACTAGTCTAAATCCTTTCACATCATGATGGATGTATTTAACTATGCCTTGGGAGTAGTGCTTATGTAGATGAATGATAAGAAACATCCATACTACATTCATTGCACAAGTTAAACCATTGTAGAAGCATAGTTAAATTACACCATGATGGAAAAGGAACTAATGGGAGTGGTGTATGCTCTTGAAAATTTTAGGCACTATGTGCTTGGCTACAAAGTATTTGTGCACATGGATCATAGTACAATTTGCTTCCTTATGAACAAGCCAACAATGAGCCCTCATGTCATACGGTGGTTCATGATCTGGAAAGAATTTGATCTCACAATGATAGATTGAAAAGGGACTAAGAATGTGGTTGCTAACCACCTTTCTTGCTTAGGATGGAGTAATAAAGAGGAGGAGAACCTACTCTTTGACTAGTTTCTAGATGAACTTCTCTTCATAGGAGTAATAAGTGAATAAACACCCACAGAAACAACATGGTATAATGGCATCCTGACCTATCTTGTCACTCAGGAGATGCCACAAGATTTTCATTTTAGAAAGGAGTAACAATTTCTTTATTGGGCCAAATACTTCATGAAAATCAATGGACATCTTTACGAGATGTGCACTGATGGCTTGATTTATTAGTGTATCCTTGATGAAAATCAACTACATATTCTCCAGGATGCTCATGATGGATCTTGTAGAGGCCACTATGTAGGAACATGCATGACCTTGAAAATCCAAATGGCAGGATACTATTGACCTACAATCTTCAAGGATGCCCACCGGTTTCTCAAATCTTGTGAATGTTGTTAGCAAGATGAGGGGATGACTGCTTGCATGGAAGGTCCTTAACAGTGAATTCAACCACTAGGACCTTTTGACATATGGGGTGTTAACTTCATGGGTTCAATCACACCCATGTCTAATGAAAAGGCATATATTATAGTAGCAATCAATTACTACACAAAATGGGTTGAACATAAATTAATAACACCCTACCACCTCCAAGTCAATGATCAAGCAGAGGTAACTAACTGGGAGATTACGAAAATACTAACATGAACCATTAGTAAATATAGGAATGATTGGAGCACAAAACTTAATGATGTCCTTTGGGCTTACTATTCAACATGGAAACTTCCTATTGGCTATTCTCCTATGAGTTGGTGTATGGAAAACTTCCAATGCTCTCGATTCAATCTGATCTTCGTACACTCTCAATAGCCTATGATCTAAATCTTGACATAATTCTAGCATAGAAAGAAAGATTGATCAACCTAAATGTGCTAGATGAAAATCAATTAGTGGTCCTATCTTTGAATGAGGTGCACAAGACATTTAACAAGCAACATCATGACCTCAAAATATGAAAGGTGAAACTTCAACTAGCAGATAAGGTCCTCTATTGGAACCCCACACATGCACACCAAAAGGAAAAATTTCAAACATTGTGGGAGGGACCTTATACAATTCATCAAACCTTTCCCTCTAGGGCCATGTTGATCTAGAAGCCTGAAAGCCCAAATAGAAAGTAGTTGGTCAACATCCAACAAGTATAACCTTTCCTTGAACCAAGATAGGCCTATGCAACTACCACCTCGATGGATGGACAACCATGTTCCATTTTTTGGATCTTCTCCTTCAAACTTAGTCATGGGGGAGATGGTTATCTATGCTAACAATCCATATGGCTTTTTAGTTTTTCTACTTTTTTTTGTTTTTCACATTTTTGACTTTATAAGTTATTTATTTTACAAATTTTTGATTTTCAGATTTTTCTAATTTTACACCATCGTTAGTAATTTAAACCTTTCTTGATTATTTTCCACTTTATTATATATTTTTCTTTGTTTCATTTTGGTCAAGTGTGATATTTCCTCATTTTTGCTAATATAATCACTTTATTGCCACAGGACATAGTGTCACTATTGCTATTTACTAATAATGGCTTATGTTTAATGTTGTGATTATCAAAGTCTAGTTTCTATTTTTGAATTATGATGTTTGATGACTTTGATATGGTTTATTTTTCATGAAATAGGTAGTGAGTCCATGTCATCTGCCAATCCAAAAAACTTTATCATTTTCCTTGTTCTGGGAATTTAAGGTTCCTTCCATTAAAGAAACTTTTAATTAATTTGTGACCTTGGTAGTTCCAAAATTAGGAAGAATTCAAAGGTTTGTAATGGGTGTAACTTCAAGAAAACTCAATACTCTCTATACTCTTCTACTTGTTTGAGTGTTTTTCAAAAACTTCTTACTAATCCATTTCAACCACTAATAGGAAGTCAAATAAGGTTTTTGCATTGTATGATTCCCATCCAAAAATTCAAAAAAATAAATAATGGGAATTCAAATCACACCCCTTTTACATAATAAATGAAATATCCTTGCATGGTGTGATTCCCATTTCAAAAAAAAATTAAAAAAATGATGAAAATTCAAATCACATACATTAGAAAAATAAACAGGCTATAAGCATTAGTTATGGGACTATAAAGACATGCATCCATGTCTGAGGGTCCCCTCTAACTATGGCCCTCTCTCACTTCCTACTCTTTTTTCTTCTCTTTATGGAAGCACTCTTGTGTCTCATGTAAGTAGATTAGTCTTAGGGTGGTGATGTGAATTCATTGAAAGTAGATGGTTTTGGTATTGACTAAGGATAGATCTTAGGTCATTTTAAATACAAATTTCATAAGGGACTTTTTATGACCTCAATTCGGAACTTCATTCCACCTCCTCTATCATCCATCCATGCTACCAGAACTCACCTCACTACAAAGTTCTATGTTAAGCTCTATGTATTGGTCTAATGTGTTTGAATTCTTGGATAGATTCTTTTTGGTTGGTCCTTAAATTTTCATGATCATTAATCAACTATGGGGCCCATAGACTTCTTAGTTGAGGTTATGCAAGGGCAATAAGGGCATGAGCCTACTATGGGAAGGACCCACTTGCATAGCTCTTGGTTTGATTAGTTAAGGTTCCTTACCTTAGACATTGCTATAATCCTATCTTTTGCATATTCCATTATGTATTTTGCTCAATGTTCCTAAACCTTTTATCTCATTTATTTCCCAAATCATTTTTTCTCCATTTTTCCAAATTTATGAGCTCCAACCCCCTCTTCTCATATTTTCATATTGTTCTTGGCCTTCTGAGCTTTCATTTGATCCCAAGTTCATTCAAAATTTCTTTGTATTTTGCAAGTTTGATCAAAGTCAATGGTCATCTACGATGGTCAATAGTTGAATCGATGAGCCCTCATCAACGTAGTGCAAAAATATTATATATACTAGTGTGAGCTTAGAAATTTTTTCCATTTGCCTCACAACACACAAGGAGTTTTTGCAATTTTTCAAAGCCCAAAACCTTCTACAACCCTTAACTTCCCAACTGTTTGTCCAAATCACTTTGTTCTTAAACCCTACACTTACTAGAGGTAAGCTCTTTATCGTGGGGGCCACAAACCTTAAGGTTTCAAAAGAAATTTTTTGAAAATTTTTCTAACTTCACCAAAAGGTTAATAACCTTGACAATATACAAACATTAATTTTTTCAAAAGTTAATCCATTCAACAACCTTTGGGATGATTTATTAATAATAACACATAAATAAATAATAATTGGAGTAATTAAATTAGCCATAATAATAACTTAGCCAAGTGTAACTATCCTTAAGAGATAAATGTATCCCAATTGCTTCATGTTACACAACGATTGCTAATCCATGGTCTCATTGTGATTATAGATGACACAAAAATTGAAATGCCCATAGGAAGGAGAACCCTCTCAACCAAGGGAGAAGTGGACCAAACTTGGAAGGGACCAACAAGAAGAAGCCCAAGAATTGCTAGAGGTAAGCCATGCAACAAGACCTCTTTGTGAGGAGCCCGAAGTGGAATCTATTTGACAGATTCCAAAAGAAGAAGTGCCAAATAAGTAATCACAAGGAGGAGAAGTTCTAGAACTTGCATCAAGGCTTGGAGTCACTTTGACTCAAGCATGCCTTGACATCATCAAGTCCTGAGAGATTCAACAATTAATTCTTCAAGACATCAACTTTAGACCATTCCTAGAGAAAGCTCTAGTAGAATCCAGAACACAACTACAAACCTCTCTCATGTAGCCAATCATCACATCCAGTGGGGACTGGTACATGGGAGAGACATATCTCTTCTGGAATAACTGAAGTCCAAGGTCCATAGCCAAGATCAAGGATATTCAAGTATCCTACTTGGCTAAAGCTATCGTGTAGGCACTGGGGTTGCTTGATGTTGGAACATAGTTGGTGGAGCTATCAACGAAAGGTAATCTTGAGGCCAAAAAGGAGTGGACTCAGTGGTGCTATGAGCTTGACCATAAGGAGTATGGTGCACTCACATTGATGAAGCACATCTATTTTAAAATTGTAACCTATCACCTCAATCGAACGGTAAGGCCTAGCAAGGTGATTGCCTTCTCCGCTTGAGCATGCATCACTCTAAGAAAAAAATTTCTTGTGAACCTTCTACAACTCATCTACTTAGAGATTAAAAATCATTTCAAGGAAAATTAATGTTGAAGGAAAACCCTACCATTTCTGTGCCTCATCTAAAAACTCTACAAAAGGGTGGGGATTGTCTGCTATTCCAACGATACAATTAGGCATGCTCCTTTGGCCTCATGGTTTGAAATTATGAAAAAAAACATGTCAATGACAACTTAAGAAGAGGAGTAGCCACTACCACCATCGCCTACTCAAGAAAAAATGCTAGAGGGTTGTGTATCCATTGAGAAATTGTGCAAAATCCAAGAGCAGATCTTGAGTGACATAGAGCAACGTGCAAGGACAAGTGGTGTGGATCCATCTATGTATAGACTAGCAATGAGTCACCTTAATAAGGTGGATCAAACAATCAATCAGATGAGAGGGGTGGCCCAATATTCTCTGTGCAATAAACATAGTTTCCCACAAGGTCAGATCCCAATGCTTGAGAGGTGACGGTGTCCTTATCACATCATTTATTTCAGAAACTCTCTAGGAATGTCGCCACATTCTCGATGTGATTAGAGGAAGGTGAAGGGGAAATTTTCCTAGTCATGTAGCACCAAGAGTAAGAGATGGTAACTAAGGTACTTGTTGAGCTTGTTACCAAAGCACTAAATGCACCTACAACATTTGTACTTGACATATCTACACTTCAAGATGTGTAGACCTCTGTAGGCATTGTTAGCAGAAAGTTGAATGTAGTCCAACATGAAGATTTACTAGCTCGACTAGTGGGGGCTAGAAAAGTGATTTCAAATATCTTCAATTTTTTTGGAAAACATCACCATAACCTAGTTGAAGCTGCTAGATGCAAGGGGCAAGTCCATCATCTTGGAGGAGCAACTTGAAACAACTCAAGCACAAAATCAACACTTGGTTGTGAAGGTTGCTAAATTGTGTCTTTGCCTTGCTAATATTGCAATCCTCAGCCCAACAATAATCAAAGATAAAGCTTTCTAATAGCTTCAAGAATGATTTAGAAAGGATGAGGAGGAGCCAGTAATGACCATATTTAATCAATCCATAGCAAAGGCAAAGACATATTTAATTCAAAAGGACTTGACTCGGATGCGCTAGGAGAATGAGGCTCTAATCACACAAAACCATCTCTTGTGCAATGTTGATATCTAGAAGGAACAAAAGTAAGAATTTATTCATTAATAGTAGGAGAAACTTTCCAGGGTGAACACTAAGTTAAGAGATTGGCCATGAAGAATCAAAATCTATCAATGGAGGAAGTTTGAGCCTTATGCCATAAGTCTACCATGGAGATCACTGCTTGGAATAATGAGGCTCTTAAGTTTGAAAGACTAAAGAATCATTAGAGGGACTAGGTTGGCCTGTAGAAGGAAGTAAACCAAAAGCACATCCAAATGATGAAGGTAAAAATAAATGAAGTGCTCCAACAACTCTAATAATGAAAAGAAGATTAGCATCCCATCATAGATGGTATTGATGCTTACAACAAAGCAGATATTTAACTAAAGGAGTTGCAAATAGAAGAAATGATAGAGAACATAGAGTTTTCCAATCTTCATTCCACAAACATGGCTATGTTGACTGGTGGACAACTATGGTCAAAGTTAGAGAAACAAGTGGTTAGCTTGTATTTGCTATATGAGGTAGAGTTCAAGCACCATAAAGACACTAAGTAGAAGCTTGAGACTGCAAATGCTGACCTCAAATTTCTTAGAGCACGATTCACAGATCAACGATCAATTACTAAGAACCTAGCCAAAAGGATGAATGATTACCAAGAGTTGAAGGATACAGTTAAAGCATTCAACATTGAATGCATATAATTCACTTCCTAGTTCATTAGTGCGAAGGAGTTGTTTCTAGCAATCCCATGTCCCTAGGATGTGTTTTTTCCAACTCACATTGGAAAATTTGTGTGGATAATGCATGATATTAGAAGTAAGGTGGAGAAAATGAAAGCACTGCTAGATGTTTTTCACCTCTTGCCAAAAGTTGTAGCAAAAGAAAAATAGCCATAGCCACCTCAATTACCGCACATGTGTAAAGCTAAAGAAGGTCCCTCAGAACCTCACGAGCCACCACCACCTAGTACTGTCTAACCATCTCCACCAAATTTCATGGCATCAAGGAATGTGCTATCCAATTTTGAAGAGTTAAGTCTTGGTTCTTAATATTGTGTCCTGAACACTACCATTTTTATAATATGTTGTTCCATATGCCCAGGCACTCCATTTTTGTTGAAGCCAGTCTATTTTGTTTATGAAAGGTTAGTTAGTAATTCCATACTTTCCCAATTTTGTAAAGAACTTGAAGATGAGTTTTCATTTAATCATAGGGGTATGATGGGTAGTAATTCTATCAAATACATCAACGAGGCCTTGTCAACTAGGCCTCATTGATGAGGCCTCAATAACGCATCATATCATGCATCGATGAGAACTGGTTGACATAGTGTCTATATTTCACCTATAAATATGTGCCTACCAAATGAATTTATGGCATCAAGGTTTTAGTAGTAGCAAAGCTCTTGTAGTTTTTTCATTTAAGAGTTAGAATTTTTCTCCCAAGTATCTACAACAAGAGTCATTAAGTGTACAGATCTTTATTCGAGCATTGTTGTACTTGAGCATGACAATGTGTGTGACAATAAAGATTAACTTTCTAATAAACATTGCAACATTCTAGATAGATTAAATATTTTTTATGCATTTAATGTTTTCAATTATTTATTAAATGTTTTTAATTATTTATTAAATGTTTTTCATTAATTAAGCTAATGAAGCAATTAAGTAAGATAAGCAAGATAGATTAAAGACATAAGTATGACCACTTCAAGCATAACGCATATTCAGTTGGTAATCCCAATAGCATTATTACTTGGTACACCTAGTAGCATAGTGCTTGGTAACCTTGTAGTGGATATATGGGTTTAGGACATGTATAGAAAGTGGGACTAGATGCTTATGTTAGGATTATTAGACTCTAGTTAATTAATTAAATTAAATTAGTTAATCCAATTACTTTTAT
>MNCI01017705.1:0-48913 GCA_015680685.1 Gnetum montanum
ATAGCAACTTCTATAATGGTCAACCTTTTAACTTTTGTAATGGTCAACTCTTCAACTTCTATAACGGCCAACACTTCAACTTTTGTAACGACCAACCCTTAAACACATTTAACACCCTCCCATAAATTGAAAGTTTGCAAACTATCAATTTAACAAGAATTATTCAATGTGCAAACTCCAAGTTGCTTTTTCAGCCTCTAGAATGTTGATAACTTGAGGGGTTTGATTAGAATATCAGCGAGTCGATCTTCACTCTTACAAAACACCAAATCAATAACACCATCATTGCATAAATCACACAAGAAGTAAAATCTCACATCAATATGCTTGCTTCTTCCATGTAGCACAAGATTTTTGGATAACTTTATGGTAGAATTGTTGTCACAGAAAATTGCAGTAGCCCCTCTTGCTTGAAATATAGCTCATTAAGAATTTTTCTTACCCAAATAGCTTGGCAAGCACAAGATGTTGCAGCAACAAATTCAACCTATGTGGTTGACAATGTGATAATTGATTGCTTCTTGGATGACCATGAAATAGCCCTTGTGCCCATCATAGAAACATATTTCGAAGTGCTCTTCCTATCATCTTGATCTCCTACATAATCACTATTAGTAAATCCCACAAACTTAGATTTCTCACCTTTCTTGTAAAACAACCCAAAATTTTTAGTCCCTTACAAGTAATGAAATATTCTTTTAGCAGTCAATAAATGCATCTTCTTTGGAGACTCCATGTATCTATTGATAAGACTCATAGCATGCATTTATATAGGGTCTGGTTACAGTCAAATACATTACACTCCTAATAATTTGCTTGTAAAGTGTAGCCTCCACCTTGCTTCCTTTAGGATCTTTGTTTAGCCTCAAGCCAATCTCAATTGGAGTGCTTACAAAATTGTAATCCTTCATCTTAAACCTCTCCAAAATTTCTCTTGCATACTTCTTTTGAGAAATAAAGATTCCAATGGGGGATTGCATTACATCCATGCCAAGATAGTAATGCATTTTTCCAAGATTAGTCATTTCAAACTCATCCATCATTGACTTCTTAAATTTTTCAAANTGAATTTTGTGCAGCCAATGTAATCACCAATCTGATTGTGTCATGCCTTGCAACAAGAGCAAATATTTCTTTATAGTCAATTCCATATTCTTGCTTGTATCCTTTAGCCACCAATCATGCCTTATACTTGTCAACTTCACTAGTCTCCTTTAGTTTTGTTTTGAAGACCCATTGCACACCAATGGTTTTGTGCCCTTTTGAAAGATCAACCAACTCCCAAGAATCATTTCTTTTAGTGGCTTCAATTTCATCCTCCATTGCCTTTCTTCAGTTTGATTCTTTAATAGTACTTTCAAAAGTTGTAGGATCATAATTTGCAAACAAAGTAAAGTGGGTGATTGGGTCATCATCTTGGTCAATCTCAGTTACCTCCTAATCCATCATTCATAAGGGTCTTTTTTGAATACAACAAGATTCAGTTGCTATTGCTATTGGTGAAGTCTTAGCCTTCATAGTTCTTGGTGCTTTAGCCTCCATGGCTTTTGGGATTTCAGCCTCCATAGTTCTTGGTGCTTTGAAGTCTGTAGTTCTAGGTTTTGTAGTTTCAGGTGTTGCAAAGTCTATAGTTTTACTATCGAAAATAATTGAAGTAGGCTGCTACCCATTCCAATTTCAAGTGCTCTCTTTATCAAAGATGACATTTCTACTAGTCATAATATTCTATCCTTGCAAGGTATCAACTGCATTGTGGTTTATCTATCCTTGCTCATTTGTGATTGTGTTGTGTGTGCAGATAACGATCATACAAACAATGGACTTGGCTTGGAGGAAGTACTCAAGATGGACAAGAACTGGAGCATTTATGAAAGGAGCAAATTTGGTGGCGTGGCTATCGATAAACAATGGAAGGCACAATCTTAGCATTGGTGGCAACATGCTTATTTTCTTTCTCTCTCTTTCTCTACAAACTACCAAATAAAGGCTTGGATGTCATTTATGTATGAGTGTTCACCACAATGGTCATGAACACTAATGGTGTAATATGCTTATTGATCTGTTCACTGGGCACGTTGAGTCTGTCATCCCATTCCACTGTCAGTTGTCAGTTAGTCAACAATCCCATACCTTCCTAATATTTTGTAAAGAACTTGTTTCTTTTCTTCTATACTCGAGGATGATTTTTCATTTAGTCGTGGGGGTATGATGAGAGTGGTTACTCTAGCAGTTACTCTAATTATTAGAGTAGTTACTCTAGTGGTTACTCTAGCAGTTACTCTAATTATTAGAGTGGTTACTCTAGCAGTTACTCTAGTGGTTACTCTAGTAGTTATTCTAATTATTCTAGTGGTTACTCTAGTAGTTATTCTAATTATTCTAGTGGTTACTCTAGTAGTTTCTTTAGTAGTTATTCTAATTATTAGAGTAGTTGCTCCCAAGCCTATAAATACAGTGCCCAGGCGCACAATTTGAAAGAAGTTTTTTAGTAGTCAAGTAGTGAAACTCTTGCAGTCTGTTTGAAAGCTAGAGTATTTTCCAAGTGCCCGCAGTAGGAGGTTTAAGTATGGACAGATCTTTATTTGAGCATTATGTACCTAAGCATGCCTTGTGTACAGCAATAAAGATGAGCTCTTTGATTCATCCTTGCAGCACTTGAGATTTTTTTTCTTACACATTTCTTTTATTTTATTTTCTTATGCATTTATTTTATTTTATCCACTTTACATTTCTGTTATTAGCACAATAATTCATTTTGATCAATTAAGCAAATCGTTAAATTATACAAGCACGACCACTTCGAGCATGCGTGTAATGCTTAGTAAGCCAGTAATAATTAGCGTTTGGTAATCCTAGCATGTTGCACTAGTTCAAGATGTGTACAGTAAGTGGGAATGGATGCTAGTGATAGGATTAGTTAGAACTTAGTTAATGAGTAGTTAAGTTAAATTAGTCACCTAGTTATCTCTCTCTTTCCCTATTAGCACAGGACATAAAAACATAAAATATATAAAAATCATATGCCTCAAGCTTACTTAACCATACAATTATGACATATAAGTAAGTTTGGGAAAACAATGATCAATCAACCCATCCTTGCTCCACAAAGACGCATAAGCACTTAGTCCTTGGAATTCGACTAGATCATGCATGAAACGCTCATATTCGTATGGTTGAGCATAGGGGTACCTTGCTGCTCATCATATGTGTTGATGGGTGACAATAGTTTAAAAGTTACATGGTATATTTGATTGAAAGCACCTTTATTGAAATTGTGAAACCCTACGGGATTAGACTTGTTGATTATGGCCCTGTGCCTAGCATGGGTGATGTTGGCATCAACAATTTATGGTATATATATCTATAATTTTGTTGAGAATATTTTTTGTTCTTGTAAGAAATTATCTACATGCTTACTAGATATTTGGTGTGCACATATAGAAAATTATTCAATAAAGAAAATGAAAAATGTGGCTTGGAATTTTTTTTTCAACATGAAAATCAATTCTCAATGAATCAGTCATGGGATTTCATTGATTTGATAAAGAAAAAGATTCTCTTGGCCAAATAATAGATATATAGCTAAACTAGTAAGTAGTTTGGTTATCCAACAATTAATATGTGAATCTAGAAGTGACAAATACTCATTTTTTATATTATTCACACTCATAGTTAGCTTTAGTTAGGTTATTTTCTATTTTTAGCAAAATGAGCCATGCAACATCATTGACCATATGTCTTAGTCACATTTAATCATACATTAATAATGAGGTGTTAGCCTATTATTAAGATGGTTGATTTGGAAGCTCCAAGTCATGGTTTCAATTTTAGTGGGGAATGTTGAGTTATATAAAGTTCTTATTGAACTATTGCTAAGAGATGAGTATCCCCTATGCCCAACCATACAAATTTCAAGTGTGTACATGTGATTTAGTTGAATTCCATGAACACTTAATGCTAGCCCATCCACAAATTAAGACACAATCTACTATGACACTTGTAGATCATATGGTTAGGTGTTGGACATACTTGCCACTCATTAGCTACTGATGGGACATGATATCGCATGGGCATCCCACGCGATATCGCATCATCCCTCACTATATCGCGTACGCGATATCGCGGTGAGACGCCAAGTCTATAAATAAGAGGTGGCTCTCCCTTGTTTCTCATTCTAGGCCTAGACCGTAGCGAAACTCTAGCAGTTTGATCCCTCCAGAGATAGAATATTTTCCATGTGCCCGCAGTAGGAACTCCAAAGTGAACGGATCTTTATTCGAGCAAATATTGTACCTGAACACAAGTTTGTGTACGGCAATAAAGATGAACTTCTTGGATAAACCTTGTAGTGCATGGAATAGGCTAAATAGAACTTTGTTTATTGTTATTTACTATTTATCATTTAATTGCTTTATTAGTTCATTAAATCTCTCTCAACCCTTCTCCCGTAGTTAAGTGCATTCAGTACGACCACTTCGAGCACGTGCGTTACGCTTGGTGATCCCAGTAATGGCTAGCGTTTGGTAACCAAGGTTGCATTAGTTCAGGGTGTGAACGGTAAGTGGGAATAGATACTGATGCTAGGTTGCTTAAGACTTAGTTAGTTAAAGTCAGTTAATTAGTCTCTTCAACCCTTCACCTCATTAGCATAGGAGATAAAATAGAAAAGATATAAAAATCACATACCTCAAACTTACTTAACCATACAACCGTGACAAATACAAGTCTGGGAAGACAACGAAAGATTAACCTTAAGTGTTCCATGAGGCGTGTAGGCACTTAGTCTACAAAGTTCGACCGGATCGTGCATGTAACGCTCATATTCGTATGGTTAAGTGTAGGGGTACCTCGCCACTCATCATTGGCACCGTTGTCGGGGACTAAGTGTTTGTGCACTAAGTAGAACATAGGAAATCACTCATATCATTGGGAGCTTGAACAAACCCTTAGGGTTAATCAGACGAAAAATTAAATAACGGTTAATTAGCACATCGACAAGACACAATGTCTTCTTCTTCGAACTAAAGCACTTCACCACCTAGGGATCATATAAGAAACAGTCGACAGTTTAACATGCATAACTACGAACTGCCAGTTCCTCAATAATATCATATAGTATATACTCATCACAATGAGTATATACCCGATTTTACTTTTATCCTCCATCAAGATGAACAACTGAGTTGGAAAGATTTGCAGGGTAACATAGTGTTACCTCCAGATCGTGCAGTCCCCAACATGCTCCTCTGTGCTCTGGCACAGATTGGCATGACACAGCTATATGCTGAATACGTTGTAGGAGATTTCAATACAAGGGATCACCATCCCACAGAAGCACAATGTTTAAGGGACTTGCGGTAGGAGAGCCACCACAGATTGTTGAAGGGCAAAGGGGTCCCGCATGTCCTAAGCAAAATCGGAGATGGTGAACCCATTATAATAGGTTCTCTATTGAAGGATGTTCCCCCTCCTAACGATGGTGAGGAGGTGGGGTATCAAAACCTATGCTCCATAATACACAACCTTGGTTCTGATCCCCATGAATTCCAACTGTTCACTAAGGGAATGAAAACACATGACAAGGACGGGCATTCTGATCATCGTCATAATCGGGGCTGTAGCAGCCGAAGAGAAGGTAAGAAACCTCGTCATGGTGATGGTTCTCCTTCTTCTTCCCCTTCGTCACATCACTCCCCCTCTCCTTCCACATCAGGATGCAGCCATAGAGAGCATAATTGTGAGGATAAAGGTAAGCAAAATGAGAGACCTCGACAAGAGAGTCAAGAGAGAGGACGAGGGCACTCCAGGGAGTCAAGGCATGAAAGAAGGGAAAGTAGGGAACAATGTAGGCATCATAGACATCATGAGAGAGATGATCATGATGAACCCCTACTAGCAACCCAGAGTATGCTAGATATCACGGAGGCAGTTAGAATACCTACAAGGCATCAAAAGGATAGTTGGATCAAGCACTTAGACATGAATAACATCCCATGCTTTGAGAGGGGATATAATGCTGATCCACAAAATCATTTACAAGCATTCCACGATGCCTGCACCTTGCAGAACATTGAGAACAAGTGGTAGAAACTAAAGTTGTTCCCTAGGACACTCATAAAGGAAGCAGAGAGTTGGTACATGTCCTTAGAGCTGGAAATTATTAGGAGATGGAGTACGATGTTAGAGTTGTTTAACGATAAATACCAAACGTACTCTAGAGTGTCTAATTTGCATAAACAGATCCAAGGATGGAAACAAGGTAATCATGAACCCTTGGATGCTATCATGGGCCAATAATATGCATTGTTACATTGTTGCCCAGGCCATGGCTACGCACAACAGGATCAACTTCACCATCTCGTAGATGGGCTAAGGTACGAAACTAGGAGAACCCTTTGGACTTATGCTCGAGGGAGATTATCTGAACTTAGGTCCCATGAAGTACATAGATTGTTGGAGCAAGTAGCCAAAGAAGAAGGGGAGCTACGGAAAAGAGAAAGCGCGGATGAATATAACCGTGATCCTTCCCTCCGAAAGAGGGGAGTGAGATTCTGCGCTGAAGAGGATGAGTCACCACTCGAAGAGTTGGTGAATAGAAAAACCTTTCCGCTCCAAAAGCTAACAACTGAAGTGTCAGCTAAGGTGGATCAATTGTGGGATTCCTTAGACTTTAGACTTGAAACTATCTTAAAAATTATAGAAGAGTTTAAGAAGGAACGAGGTAGTGACTCTGATAAGAAAA
This sequence comes from Gnetum montanum, assembly GCA_015680685.1. Taxonomy (NCBI): domain Eukaryota; kingdom Viridiplantae; phylum Streptophyta; class Gnetopsida; order Gnetales; family Gnetaceae; genus Gnetum; species Gnetum montanum. Next base: position 6,743 of record MNCI01017705.1, read on the forward strand.
AGAGGAGAGATTCAAGCCATGCACATGACAAGGGTAAGGGGAAAATAACTATCTCTGATGAGGTTGTGGACTCAAACACAGACAATGACGGTGGATGTGAGATCTGCCAATATGACCATCCTATGGGATGTTGTCCAATCATCTCACATCTACAAGAGTCTGGGGTGTATGCACTCAACTTGAGACTTAACAAATAGCAGGCACCCTAAAGATTACCTTATCCCCAAGGCAACCAAAGATAGTTCCACCAACTGTTAACATACTATCCAAGTGCAACTCCACCACAACCCATCGGGCAGCACCAGTAGTGGCAACATCCACAGTCATGGGGGATGTCACCGTCTAGACAGCAATACCCTTATTGGCAACCAGACCTGTAGGGCTATTGCGTGTAGCAGCTGGTTTTCCAAGTGACTCTATGGGTCACATAACCCCACAATGTCACTACCCAGTTCAAGAGTATTTTCAGACTTCCCCTCCTCGAAGGGACACTCCACATGCATGCCATCCTCCGAATCCATCTGCACCTCTTACTCCAGTACCTCCACCACCAACCGCTCCAACAATGCCAAGGGTATTTCCCACTCAACCGCAACAACCCAATTTCACGAGGGCTTCTAATCCTCAATTCTCAGTTGGTCCTAACAATCTTACGCTGCGCAGACCCTTCTTCAGAACCAACAATCTAACTAAGCCCTCACCCTCACAAGCGATTGAACATCTAAACACCTCCGTACCAAATAAGGTTTCGGGGCCCCATTCAAACCAAAAATTGCACCTAATGCACACAGTTATGTTAACACATATTGTTACTGACTGGATTAAGGTAGGCCACCTTCCCAAGAAATTTTCTGACCCTGGAAGTCCCCTAATTTATCTCCAAGTCACTGGGAATGAACCTCATAAGGCTCTTCTTGACTCAAGTTCCAGAGTCAACTTAATCTCACAAGAATTGTACAAAACCTAGAACCTGCCTCAACTCAAGAAGAGCAATATTTGCTTAGAGCTGGCTAACCAATCCATCACTATTCCTTTGGGACAAGTTGAGGACGTCATTACCACTGTGGGAGGTTGGTCATACCCAGCTGATTTCCTGGTGATCCAAATAAACAATGACAAAGGAAACTTCCTAATAATAATGGGAAGGGCATGGCTGAGTACAATAGATGCATGCCTAGGAATCTGCAACCTTTCCCTAGAAATATCCAAGAAAAATACTTTTGGAAAGGTTGAGAAGAAGAAAGTTCCATGCATCGCATATAGTGACATAGGGTGCCATTGCGTGCAAAAATCATGGGTGATGCGATGTTTAACATTACCTACATGTGATCGGTGTACACAAGACATTGACATACAAAAGTGCCTATATGTAGCAACCACACAACAAGAAAACACCTAGTGGCTCATGGCTGATCAAGGGAGCAACCCGATAACATGCATGGAACTAACCAAGGAGATAACTAGTGCTTACGTTGAAAGCATGGATGCACTTGAGCAAGTTCGTTGTCAACTTCCAGCCCTTAACTCTAAAAACATTAACTGGGGGAAGTTGGAGATTCCTAAGGAATTTAAACATGAGCCCCTAGATTTAAAACCATTGCCTGCCAGTTTGGAATACATGATCCTTAAAAATGGAAAATTGGTAATTATCAACACAAAGCTTGCTCCCAAGAAAAAAAGAGAGTTTGCTGAAGGTGATAAATAAATGGTCAACAACCTTTACTTGGTCATACCCTGAATTAACCGGAATAGATCCTAGGATATGCCAGCATAGAGGGTATGTATAGATTTTAGGCTATTAAATATGGCAACATTCAAGGATCACTTCCCATTGCCATTTGTTGACCAAGTCTTAGACACTATAGCGGGGCATCGCTACTACAGTTTTCTGGATGGTTATAGTGGGTACAACTAAATACGAATCGCACCAGAAGACCAAGCCAAAACAACGTTCACCAATCCTTGGGAAATGTTTGCATATAAACAAATGCCATTTGGCTTATGCAATGCCCCTGCCACGTTCCAACGATTAGTTCTAAGCATATTTCAACAGCAAATATGTAACAAAGTAGAAGTCTTTATGAACGACTTCTCCACTTATGGGACGAGCTTTGATCAACGATGTGTTGAAACCAACCTAAAGCTCAACTGGTAGAAAAGCCATTTGATGGTTCAAGAGGGTGTAGTATTGGGACATATGATTTCACAATCAAGAATCGAGGTAGACTCAAAAAAAGTTAAGGTCATCCATGGAATTACTCGACAACTAGAAATGGTCAAAGACATCCAGTCATTCCTTGGATACACTAGCTACAATAGGAGATTCATTGAGAACTTCTCTAAGGTTTCCAAACTATTGGTGAAATTAACAAAAGAAGATGCATCCTTCGAATGGACCAGGGAATGTGAATGAGCCTTTCAAACTCTAAAACAAAGGCTTGTGGAAACCCCTATTCTACGAGCCCTCGACTGGTCCAAGACATTTCATATAATGACCGATGCATCTAATTATGCCTTAGGAGCTATACTAACACAGTTAGATGAACAAAAATGCCCTTATTACATCCACTGTGCGAGTAAGAGTATTGCCGGTGCACAACTCAACTACACGACTACAGAAAAGGAATTAATGGCTGTAGTGTTTGCACTAGACAAATTTAGGCACTATGTGTTGGGCTACAAAGTGTACATTCATATAGATCATAGTGCAATTAGGTTCCTTATGAACAAGCCAATGGTTAGCCCTCGTATTATACATTGGTTGGTAATCCTTCAGGAGTTCAATCTAACGATAGTAGATCGAAAGGGCACCAAGAACGTAGTGGTTGATCATTTATCTCGGTTGCGCTGGGACAACAAAGAGGATGAGTATGCCATATTTGATCATTTTCTTGACGAAACCCTCTTTCCCGATGTAGTGAATAACCAACCCACAAGAACAAATTGGTATAGTACCATTCTTACTTATCTCCTTTTCCAACAAACACCATAGGGGTTGGACTTTAGGAAGAAGCAACAGTTTCTTCACAAAACCAAGTACTTCATGGAAATCAAGGGAAAACTCTATAAAGCTTGTCCTGATGGCTTGGTTCGATGGTGTGTGCCCGATGAGGATCAATTAAGAGTTCTCTAAGATGCTCATGAGGGTCCCTGTGGGGGCCACTACGCAAGGAGACGAACGGCCATTAAGATCCTGCTTGAAGGATATTACTGGCCAACGCTATTCCAAGATGCCCATCAGTTTGTCCAACCCTGTGAGCGCTATCAACATGATGGTGGAATGACTACTAGAATGGAGGATCTGCAACAATAGATTCAACCTTTGGAACCCTTCGACATTTGGGGAATAGATTTTATGGGGGCCCATTACACCAATGTCCAATGGGAAAGCGTATATCATTGTTGTTGTTGATTATTTAACCAAATGGGCTGAAGCAGCCACGGTAACAGACTGCACATCGTCTACGGCTGCATAATTTGTACAACAACAAATCGTGAATAGGTTTGGTATGCCACATGCACTCATATTTGATAATGGAACACATTTTACGAGTGGAACCTTTCGCAAATTGATGCAACGCTTGGGGGTTGAACATAAATTGACCACACCTTATTATCCCCAAGCTAATGGTTAAGCCAAGGTCACTAATCGGAAGATTACGAGAATATTAACACGAACAATTAGCAAATTTAGGCGAGATTAGAGCACGAAACTGAACGACGCTCTTTGGGCATACCGCTCCACTTGGAAACTCCCTACAGGCTACTCTCCCTACGAGTTAGTATATGAAAAGCTTCCAAAACTCCCAATCCAAACTGAGCTCTGTACACTATCCATGGCATGTGACCTTCACCTTGACCTGGATTTAGCACAAAAACAATGATTGGAAACTCTAAATGTGCTAGATGAGAATAGATTGGTTGCTCTATCATCAAATGAGTTGCACAAGGCACATAACAAGCAACATCATGACTTAAGAATTCAAAGGGTTAAGTACCAACCAGGAGACAAGGTCCTTTACTAGAACCCCACGCATGTACCACAATGTACGAAATTTCAAACACTATGGGAAGGGCCCTACGTTATTCATACGACCTTTCCCTCGGGGGCCATGACAATATACAAGCCTGAAAGCCCTGATAAGCGATTACTAGTTAATGTGCAATAAACCAAACCGTTTCATGAACCAAGTATAGCCAGTGCAAATTACACCTTTGATAACAGACAACCATGCTCATTATTTTGGATCTCTCCCTCTCAATTCAATCATGGGGGAGATAGCCACCTATGCTAATCATTCGGAGCCCTCGGTTCTTACACATTTTTGTTTTACAAATTTCTTTAACTTTTCTTGTTTTTGTTTTACAACATCGTTATACTTTTTCATTTCTTGGTGTGTGTGTGTGTTATCCATCTTGCCAAGTTTGTCATTTAATAAGTGTTCTTCATGATGGTATGAACTGTTTTTTATTGATTGCTAATGGTTGGTTTTTACCTTTAAGTTATGATGTTGATACTAAGGCATGGTTCTTTTGATATGACAAGCAATGAGTCCACTTCATCCATTCATCCACAAAATTCTATGGTCTCTCTCTTGGCTTGGAACTGTACAGTTCTCTTCTTCAAATAATAAGAACTTTAAATGAATTGGTGACTGAGCATTNCCTTCTTCAAATAATAAGAACTTTAAATGAATTGGTGACTGAGCATTTCTCAAACTAAGGAAGGACTCAAGGATTGAAAAGGGTGTGACTTCAAGGGAACTTGATGCATGTGTGTTGGCCATTCTCTTGGGTGCTTGGATATTTTCTTCTTGAGTTTTCTAATCGTTTCGACGTTAAATAACAAAGTCTTTGCATGGTGTGGTTCCCATGAAAAATACAAACACAAAAAAAAACTGTGGGAATTCAAAGCACACCCCTTAGATCAAATAAATATCTGGGCTACAAGCACTGGTTATGGAACTAAAATAAACATGTTCCCTCTAACTAAGGCCCCTCTCACTTCCCATTCTCTCCTCTTTTGTTTCGTCGAAATGGTAGTGGCTCTTTGGAGAAGGCATTCTTGTTACTTTGGGAGGATGGATTGGCTGAATGCATTAATGCGAAGTCACTAGATGTGGTTTGTTGAGGCCGGACTTGGAATGGGAGCTGCTAAGTCACATTAATCATCAAATATACAAGGGGCTGTACATCACCTTGTTCTTGAGATTCCATTCCATCCTCCTCTTTCCATCATTCTCTCTCCGTTGTTCACCTCATTGCCGATTGTATCATTAGTGTATATCTTGGTGGATGCATTGCTTTCTTTTTGGTAAATTCTTGTGATTAAGACTATAACTCTTGTTCCACAGGACATTCCTAGAGCCTACAAACTCTTTGAATGTGGGTTTGACAAGGCATTAAGGGCATGAGCCTGCTTTGGGGAGGACCCACTGGCATTTCTCTTTGGTGCATCGGTTAATTTCTTTTCCTTAACATTTTTGCAATCCACTCTATTTTGTTCATGTCCATCTTGACATCCATTTCATCGACGTTATAGTTGTCTCTTTTTCTTCCTCTTTCTTATTCCTTTTCTTTTTCCATTTTCTCGCTACTGGAGGTTCGCGATTAGTCATGGGGGTACGAGGCCCAATTTTTTTGATTTTCTCCTAGCCCTTACACCTTCGGTAGTTACCACTATTATATCTCTAGACCCATATCAGCCATACCACAACTCAGCCAATGGACCTTTCACCGAAGCAAGGTATCAACTGCATTGAGATTCATTTACCCTTGCTACTATAAGATTGTGTTATGTGTGCAGATGGCAATCATACAACAACAGATTGGATCTAGAGGGAACACTTGGAATGGATCGATGCTGAAGCAGCTTTGCAAGGAACAAGATTGATGGTGCGCGTATGAATAGACAACGAAAGGTGCAATCTTGGCGTTGGCAGCAGTAGACTTCTTCTCTCTTCTCTCTTCTCTCTCGGCTACTAAATAAGGCCTGATGTCAAATGTATAAGGTGTTCACTCTTGTTGTCATGAACACCAGTTTTCATGTCTTGTAATGATGATCCGTTCACATGTCATCCCATTCACCATTAGTTCCATCCAAGTCAATAATCCCATACCTTCCTGATATTATTGTAAGGAACTCGAGGACGAGTTTTTATTCAGTCATGGGGGTATGATGGGATGCGATATCGCGGTGCGCCACCAAGTCTATAAATAAGAGGCGACTCTCCCTTCTTTCTCATTCTAGGCCTAGACCGTAGTGAAACTCTAGCAGTTTGATCCCTCCAGAGATAGAATATTTTTCATGTGCCCGTAGTAGGAACTCCAAAGTAAATGGATCTTTATTTGAGCAAATATTGTACCTAAACACAAGTTTGTGTATGGCAATAAAGATGAACTTCTTGGATAAACCTTGTAGTACATGGAATAGGCTAAATAGGACTTTATTTATTTTTATTTACTGTTTATCATTTAATTGCTTTATTAGTTCATTAAATCTCTCTCAACCCTTCTCCTGTAGTTAAGTGTATTCAGTACGACTGCTTCGAGCACGTGCGTTACGCTTGGTGATCCCAGTAACAGCTAGCATTTGGTAACCAAGGTTGCATCAATTCAGGGTATGAACGATAAGTGGGAACAGATACTGATGCTAGGTTAATTAAGACTTAGTTAGTTAAAGTTAGTTAATTAGTCTCTTCAACCCTTCACCTCATTAGCATAGGAGATAAAACAAAAAAGATATAAAATCACATACCTCAAACTTACTTAACCATACAATCGTGACAAATACAAGTAAGTATGAGAAGACAACGAACGATTAACCTTAAGTGTTCCATGAGGCGTGTAGGCACTTAGTCTACGGAGTTCAACCGGATCATGCGTGTAACGCTCGTATTTGTATGGTTGAGTGTAGGGGTACCTCGCCACTCATCAGCTACTGAGTTTTACTTTTTTTAGATGGCATTGTATACCAATGATCCTCCCTATTGAAGTATTTTTACATGTAAGTTATTTGCATTAACAACTTTTTTTATGTTAGTTTTTTTATCCCTTACGTTCTATCATGAAATGAAATGAACAATGTATTACCATTGTTATGGAATTCTTTCATTCTATCATCATTATGAAACAAAGTTGGAACCTAAGATAATTGTAATATAGGTATACCCTAAAATATGAAATTCATCTATTCTATCATCATTATTAAACAAAGTTGGAACCTAAGATAATTGTAATATATGTGCACCCCAAAATATATAGTCTAATTAGACCTTTATAACATCGCATTGCTCACTAGAATCAAACCCATGACTTCATTGTTGGAGATAAAGAACATCCTTACTTCACTTGAATTTTGGTCCAAAACTTAAAATTGTTACAACTTCTTAGCCATTACTATAAGTTAAAAGGAATTCCTACCATAGATGCACTACATTTTTCTTTGTGTGGTCAAATAAAAAATAGTTAAAATTTTAACTACCGTAAGGATGCATACCATCAAATTTCACTCCCAAACCTTCATTGGCATAACCCTTTCACCCTTCATAAAAATAAAATTTTAATTCCACAACTCATTTACTTTTCCAAGAAATTTTTTATAATGCATTAATTCTATTAATAAGATTGTCATGAGTGAAAAACCATAAACAGATCCACATCGTACATGATGATCTTAAGCTATGTGTGTCCTGGGTCCAATGGCCTCACTAGCATGTAGCGTGGGATCTAAAAACATGTTTAAATGATATAAAATATTTTATGTATTAACCAACTTTTGCAATAATAAGTGCAAAGTTGAGTATTCAATTCCTCCCTTTTACAAATTTCATATCTATTATCAAATATACTTAAAATTTTTTCACCTCATGTTCACTGAAGCCCTATATATGGCTACACCTATATATCATGCATACTCACATATATTACACATTAACTACCTATGGTTTGACGTTGTAAGCAATCGAATATCCCGGGACTCTGCACCGAAGAGGGAACAATTCATATATTTTTAAGACAATTATACACAAAACCTTCCATGTTGATAGTTTCACACGTCACTTCCTCAAGTAAGTTTAGCAGTTCTGCATTTTCCGACTCGTTCAAGAAATGACAATAACGGCATCAACCCCCTTTTCGAAAAATCTTACCCTCCGCAATGTTTTTCTTAATGCTTTACTTGCACAAGCAATCTTCGCTCACGGCGAAATAAAAAAGCTAAAAGCAAAAGTAATATTCTCTCACGGCGAAATAAAAAAGCTAAAAGCAAAAGTAATATTCTCTCACGGCGAAATAAAAAAGCTAAAAGCAAAAGTAATATTCTCTTGTGGCTGTTTTCGAATGTGAGAGAAAAAGATAAAGGCATTCATTCTTAACTTAAGCAAGCGGTCATGGAGAATCTCTATTTCCATAATACCTATGAACTCATCATTCGCACCTTGCTTCTTATTATTTTACCTGGAACTTAAAATCGTAACGAACCGCCTAAGCTTCCTCGAGGTGCATTTGACTAGGGACAAACATTTTTACTTTTTGACAGGGCAGAGGCGATGCTTCAAATTGTTAGTTGCTGTGAAATACAGAATAAAGTCATGATCCACAATGTTTGTCCCATTGTCTTATCCCCTCTCTCTGGACTCTGATAACGAGGGATTCTCTTGTCCCCTCTCTCTTTGGACTCTGACCACGAAGCATTCTCTTCTTTCCAGAAGCACCTTCTCTCCCCGAATATTTGCTTTCCTGTCCATGCTTATAACAAGTGCTGCACAAATATGCTAAAAGCTTACGCAATAAAAGGCTTAGTTAACTTTGGCTTATGCAGATCAGCCTAAGCACTTAACTGCTTTGGTTCTTGATTTTCTGTTTTGCTTATTAATTAAGGAGTTAACGTGATAATTAACAAGGGCATGGAACAGCAAAACGACATGCCTTTTGTGCCTTCCTTGGAACAATAAAACTTATTATCCTGTAATGATTATGTAGAATGAATGGGTGAGGTGTGCAATATAAATACTGTAATATGTTATTCAGGGTGTGGAAATTCTGAGGCTTTCATGTTGTTCCCTGGGTGGCTGGTGTAACTTGCAGCTTGGTAGAAAGGACTGGATTCTCCCTATTGATTAGCTGCACTACAATATGGAATGAAATTATGAAAGTGATTGAAGTTGAAAATGGATATTTGGAATGTAGTGATGTGACGCGCAGCACGGCTTTGTTGTCATTTCCGACAAACGGAAACGCTGTCGGAAGAAAAGAATGTGGAAAGTTCGGTGCGTGCGTTTAACTGCCCAAGTATATATAGACTAACATGGTTTTTGTTTATGTAAGAGGGGAAGATAGATCAGCTAGTAGAACTCGGAGATGTCAAAGGGAAAAGAAAGCAACGATGTAAGGGTTTCGGGAAACGTGATTGAAGCTGCGAGCGTAGACAGAAAACAAAATGAATTAGAGATGAATGGTTGGGTACAACGGCACATAGATTTGTTTCGTAGTAGTGAAGTTATGCGGGAAGAAGGAGTAAGCAGCACAGAAAATAACGTAATGATATACTGCCTGCCGGAATTCATGATGAGAAGCGTAGAATGTAAGAGGTGGTTTGTTCCGGCAGTAACTAGTATCGGTCCCTTGCATTTCCGTTGCTCAGATGGAGTTGGCGTTGTTTCCATGGGTGCAGTGGCCCGAATCAAGGAAGAAGCCATATCTTTCATTATGGAAGGATATGGAGATGCAGAGCGCCAAAGAATCACGAAAAGCCTAATACTGGACATTCGGGGACAAGAACAAGAGATCAAGGCGTGTTACAGCGACGGCACGCGCATTCCGGTGTTTCTGAGTGGCGATCGATTCTCGTGGATGATGGTGGTGGATGCGTGCTATCTTTTGGTGGCGCTGTCCCTTCTATCACAGAAAACAATCGTAGAAAGCAAACGCTGGCCTGCACTGGCACTTCTGCAGGAAGAAGGCTATCGTCACCAGACAGTGGTGCACGATCTGCTCAAGATAGAGAACCAAATTCCACTTTGGGTTGTCAGGCGTGTGGCCACACATCTCCCCGGATGGGAGCCCATTGCCAATGGAGAATTGTCACGACGGGTTGTTATGCGCAAAGTTTTGCAAAGTCTCTCCCCTTTCTCTATCTCCGATCTCTTAGATATTGTGCTCACGGTATTTTCAGAGCCGGCGGTAAGCGGATGGAGACGCTGGTACAACGACGATCGAGGTACTGTCAAGTCTAATTGAATTGAAGTATTATCTTTTGTATTTTAAACACAACTTCATCCAAAATAATTGAAATATAAATAGCTTCCAAAATATATATTGCTTTATAATTTAGCATTGTTTATTATTAGATTAAAAGTCTTACCCCCTGAAACTGGATTGGAAAGGTTCTGTTTTTTAAACATGATCAGACGGCTTGATATTTTCAATACAATACTGAACGTTATGTTTTTGGCTTTGTTTTTTTATGCGTTTCCGCTACGGAGAAGGTACACTATTGGACATACTTCTGCTATTCAGCCTTGGAGGGACCAACCAGACAAGTGAAAAGACATTGTCCGGGCCACGGACATCGCCATCGCTACTGGTGCGTTCGCTTGACTTGCTGCGCAACATATTCAACGTGATGGACTTGAGATGGTTGATGGCACAGTCAGTGCGCAACATATTCAACGTGATGGACTTGAGATCGTTGATGGCAAAGTCAGTGCTACCATGCCAATGCTGCGCGCCGCTCAACTTGGTAGCCAACTTAGTGACACTCCCGGTACAGGGAATCTTCCTTGTCCTGGCCATGGTTGTAGTGGCAATGGGAACTGTGTTGCTGGCGTTGGCGGCCTTGCCGTTTGTGGTTATTGCATCCATATGGCAGCCACGCAGTTCAGTCCGTACAGTCAATCTGGGAGCGCGTGCCGTCCTAGAATCAGGTGTGAAGTTGAATGTGTCAACCAGTGCTAATGGTATCCTGTCTGCAGTGTATTGGAGAGAAGGGGGCCAACTGGGCTTGCCTCGCACTTGCTTAGACGAGCTTGCCAAGGTGGCCCTCTGGAACATGGTCGCTTTAGAACATCTGAATCCCAAGCTTGCAAGCAGGCGGAACCTCCGCAATTATGTGTACCTCATGAGCGACCTTGTGGGGTCCGCCGATGATGTCGTGCATTTGGAGAACGAGCAAATTATCGAACAGGTTGCTTCTTCCTGCAGAGATGATGTGGTGCAGATGTTGCAGGATCTCAAGCTTTTAGCCCCCACCAGCAGCGCATATGCGCACATAGACGACCTCGACCAGGATCTCAAGCTTTTAGCCACCACCAGCAGCGCAGATGCGGACATAGACGACCTCGACCAAATTTCTGGAATCCAATACTCACATAAGTCGCTCTACGAGTTTGTCGAGTCAAGGCAGCATCTTTCGTATGTGGTGAGACGCCCGGAATCCTGGCTCAGCGTTCTACGCAGCCAGTATGGGTCCAGCCCATGGCTGGCTATGTCCACAGTCGGAGCAATTGCTCTTCTCTTGATGACTATAGTTCAGGTTTTCTGCTTGTTTTATCCATGTCCTGGTACAAAGGGGTAACGCCCAGCCACCTTCCCTCCCTAATGCCATCGCTGCCTGCGTTCGCTTTCATCCCGTGGTTTGATGTTTATTGATGCGTCCTCTTTCTTTCCTGTTTTAACCGTTGATGTGTGCAGGTTATTTGGACAGAGACGTGTGCCAAGTTGCCAACTATTACTTCAGATGTATGTATCAAATACGTGCTATTTTCGTCAACAATGTCAAGTTGTATTAATATGCGTACCATGAAATTTAATTATAAACTTATGGTGCTAGCATTAAACAGATCTGTAAAACTGTCTTGCATTGCTTTCACTTTTATCGAATACAGCATTTTGCAATTTTTGTTGGTTATTTTAGCAAACATTCTGTCTGGATTCTACTCGACTCTTTCTTTTATTTTGTAAATTTTGAAGTATACAGCACTGACTACAGCTAAAGTAGCAACAAACCATATGAAATCAGATGTTTTACCTTGATCTCTGGCATTTTGGTTACGGATATCTTCATTCGAACCTTTTGAACTGGTTCATGCAAAATGTGCAACCCCTTAACTTCCCATGATTCACCAGCCATTGCACTTGTGCCATGAATATAATCAGAATGTGGTGGTAACTAGGCTTGAATGAACCAATTCATTATTTAAATTGCCCGCTGCCAAATAGCATAAAACTGTCTATGGGGACTTAAGGAGTAAACACAAATTGAGAAGCAAGGAAACTACAGTTTAGGTTTGGCTCATCTAAAGGGCCACATTTAAACCATTCATGATTTCACTGCAAATGCCAATTCTTTAAGTTGGAGGTAGCATTAATTATCATCCAGATAGCTACACATGTATTTTGTTTCGGCTTTATGAGTTCCTATTTTCCTTTCTTAATTATTCAGGACTAAATACTCAAGAGACTTCATAATCTATAATCTCTTTTTACAAGTTTATGTCATTTATATATTTGGATATTGTGCAAGTGGCATTTCTGATCCTTTCCCCTTCCCATTGAAGACATTTAACTGGACTCATTTGATAGCACGAAGTCTCCTCTCATGCAACACCTACGCTTTCTCCAGCTTATTCATTTTAAATATTATACGATCTTTATCATATTCTAAAACCATTATCTGCCAGCAATGTAACTAAACGAGAATTCACATGAAAAGTATTAAATGGTTACACTGTAATGTGGTATACCATATTTACATAGCAACGTCTGAGAGAAATATCTCTATGCTATTTAACTACCAGACAATTTTCTGAGCTTAAAAATGACAGAATTATAATGGTGGTGGCCTCATCTTTCACCATCACAAAAGGACTCGCAAAACACCATGGAAGAAGTTTTCTCCTCTCCATTTTTGTTATCTTAGGACCCATTTTCATTTATGATTGCTTAACATTTATGGTATTTTAGTTTACTGTGCCTGCTAGATATATGAATATATATGACTCTTTTTTTTTAAAAAAAAAAAAAAATGGTCACAGTAATGTTATATCACTTACATATTTTTATGACATGGCCCAGCCTCTATAGATCTTGGGATTTCTTTGTTTGCAATTTTTAAAATGGCAAAAAAAAAAAACATGCTTGAGAGGAAATGCAATATTTTGAACTTGTTTAAGAAGACATGTAGTGCGGATGTATCTGCTGGAGAATGCTTACTTAAGCTATCTCTAAGCTTAGTGTTGGTGGTGTCTTCTTGTTAATGTTTTCCTTTAAAAATAAACCCTTCAATTTCATTATCTGCTTAACTAATTCCTCAAGTTGATAAACAAATTGAAAAAACATTTTACTTTGATGTAGCACCACCTCAAATGTACTCGGGCATTGATAATTGTTTTTAACTCTGCAGCTAGTAGTATTCCTGTGGTTAAAGTGGCACAAGCTATTGTGGACCCTTCATTGTTTCCTGTGCTACGCTTTTGTATTGCAACTGTTCCATTTCTTCCATTCATCTTCCATGGACGGAAGGATACAAAGGTACGTGTTGCAGGTCTTGAGCTAGGCCTGTGGGTTGGTGTAGGATTTGTTACACAGGGGATTGGACTTGTAACTTCAGATGTCAGATGTGCTGCATTTATATCTGCTTTTGCTGTAAGTCTTTCTATATTGAGACTATTTATAGTGCAACATAGTTTACACTTTACACAAAACTAGCTGACTTTACAGTTATGCCCATGATAACAGGTTATAATTGTACCCTTGCTTGATGGAATCCTTGGTGCAAAGGTGATGAACAGAACATGGCTTGGGGCATCAATGGCTATGGTTGGAATTGCTCTTATTGAATCAAGTGGATCTCTGATCTCTGTAAGACCATCAATGCTAAGTTATCCAAGTAATCAATTTGATATAGATAATTGTTAACGGTTTTTGTCACAACTTGAATTACTTTCTGTTTACTTCAATTACTTTTGAGGGTAGAGTCGTATGTAAATGCTTACCCCTTTTTTATCTAGATTGGAGACTTCTGGAATTTATTGAGTGCCATCTTTTTTTGGCATACACATGCTGTGAACAGAGCACTTTTCCAGGACAACAAGAAAGGAAAAATGCATTGCACTGCTGCGTTATGAAGTAAGTTAGAGAATGAATTTCTCTAATTATGTATTGCTAAAGTTGTTTGAATTAAGTGTGGTTGAAAATAATGTGGGTTATGCAGGTTTATGTGATAGCAATCATATCAGGTCTTTGGTATTTGCCATGTAATTGTACCTCTGGTTGCTTAAGTATGAGTATAGTGAGTATCAATCTGGAAGACTTCGGCAGACAATTGTGTGTGCTTCCATGGTTTTCTATAATCTACACAGGAGTGTTCTCAACTGCATTTTGCTTCTGGGCTGAGGTAACTCTATCATATACAGAAATTGAACTGTCAGTATGTTGTTAATTATTCTGCTACATCTTTAACTGAAGAAATGTAATTATTGGCAGCTAGCTGCAGTGAGGGATGTATCAGCTACGGATGCAGCAATTGTATATGGTTTGGAGCCTATTTGGGATGCTGCTCTTGCATGGTTCTTTCTTATTGAACAATGGGGTGTCTTGGGTTGGTTGGGTGCCATTTTAGTTATAGGTGTGTATATATAAATATTCTAAATGGCATGCATTTTAAAAAAGATACACTTAAATCTTATATTGCTATTGCATTAGGATTCATAGATTGCATTGAATATTGCTGCTAAAGACTTAAGCATTCAAATCTTACATAATTTGGTCATGTGCCTTACATTAAACTTTGTAATATTTGACATGGTAATGTTCTTTCTTTTTAGGTGATAGCTTTATGGTTCAGTTACATGAATCCTCAAAAAAAGGTGCAATAATTATACTGATGTTTTTGAAAATTTGAACTGATATGTGGCCATGCAAGTCCAAATCCAGAGGGTGACAATAGCATAATAGTATAGGCAGACTTTGTGTATGCTTACTAACAATCTGGTATGAGATGCAAGGAATCTCTCAGTCCATTGATTATTAAGAGTTTTAGTTTCTTTCATTCAATGGTGTCAGACGTCTAGGAGGCAACCTCATTTCCTGTGAGAAACAACCAACTTCTGTTGTTCTGCTTGATAACATTTGTTTGTGGTTCTACAAATCAATGTGCAAGCATCTCATTTTGCCCTCCAAACGTTGCTAAGTAATTTCAGCTGTTCTCTTCACACATAGGAAGTTGTTCAAGAGCTTGGCTATACTTAAAATGGAAGGCAACACGCATATACAAGATATTATATTTTAAGATCAGCTTTAATCATTAAATGCTTGCTTCTTCCAAACCTGACAGACTAGCTCTTTACACATACGTCACTATGTCTTCAGTCTGTGAAACTGCTACTGAGATGGCTTTTACGCCTTGTTTCAAAGTATCTTAGTGATTAAATTTTACATTTTCCATCTCATCAAGATTGTTCATTTACTCCAGCTGGAATTTGAGGTTATTTCTATTAGCCTTTGAGGCTAGCCTAAGAAAAAAACCAGAATAGAACCAAAATAGGAGCAAACAGAGGCATCTAAATCTCACATTTTTATTCAATTGATAATAACTTTTAAATAGGCAAATACATCAACAGAAAATAGCAACTTCTATAATGGTCAACCTTTTAACTTTTGTAATGGTCGACTCTTCAACTTCTATAACGGCCAACACTTCAACTTTTGTAACGACCAACCCTTAAACACATTTAACACCCTCCCATAAATTGAAAGTTTGCAAACTATCAATTTAACAAGAATTATTCAATGTGCAAACTCCAAGTTGCTTTTTCAGCCTCTAGAATGTTGATAACTTGAGGGGTTTGATTAGAATATCAGCAAACTATCAGTTTAACAAGAATTATTCAATGTGCAAACTCCAAGTTGCTTTTTCAGCCTCTAGAATGTTGGTAACTTGAGGGGTTTGATTAGAATATCAGCGAGTCGATCTTCACTCTTACAAAACACCAAATCAATAACACCATCATTGCATAAATCACACAAGAAGTAAAATCTCACATCAATATGCTTGCTTCTTCCATGTAGCACAAGATTTTTGGATAACTTTATGGTAGAATTGTTGTCACAGAAAATTGCAGTAGCCCCTCTTGCTTGAAATATAGCTCATTAAGAATTTTTCTTACCCAAATAGCTTGGCAAGCACAAGATGTTGCAGCAACAAATTCAACCTATGTGGTTGACAATGTGATAATTGATTGCTTCTTGGATGACCATGAAATAGCCCTTGTGCCCATCATAGAAACATATTTCGAAGTGCTCTTCCTATCATCTTGATCTCCTACATAATCACTATTAGTAAATCCCACAAACTTAGATTTCTCACCTTTCTTGTAAAACAACCCAAAATCTTTAGTCCCTTACAAGTAATGAAATATTCTTTTAGCAGTCAATAAATGCATCTTCTTTGGAGACTCCATGTATCTATTGATAAGACTCATAGCATGCATTTATATAGGGTCTGGTTACAGTCAAATACATTACACTCCTAATAATTTGCTTGTAAAGTGTAGCCTCCACCTTGCTTCCTTTAGGATCTTTGTTTAGCCTCAAGCCAATCTCAATTGGAGTGCTTACAAAATTGTAATCCTTCATCTTAAACCTCTCCAAAATTTCTCTTGCATACTTCTTTTGAGAAATAAAGATTCCAATGGGGGATTGCATTACATCCATGCCAAGATAGTAATGCATTTTTCCAAGATTAGTCATTTCAAACTCATCCATCATTGACTTCTTAAATTTTTCAAANTCTCCATGCAAGAATGTAGACTTGACATCCATTTGGAAGATAGGCCATGAATTTTGTGCAGCCAATGTAATCACCAATCTGATTGTGTCATGCCTTGCAACAAGAGCAAATATTTCTTTATAGTCAATTCCATATTCTTGCTTGTATCCTTTAGCCACCAATCATGCCTTATACTTGTCAACTTCACTAGTCTCCTTTAGTTTTGTTTTGAAGACCCATTGCACACCAATGGTTTTGTGCCCTTTTGAAAGATCAACCAACTCCCAAGAATCATTTCTTTTAGTGGCTTCAATTTCATCCTCCATTGCCTTTCTTCAGTTTGATTCTTTAATAGTACTTTCAAAAGTTGTAGGATCATAATTTGCAAACAAAGTAAAGTGGGTGATTGGGTCATCATCTTGGTCAATCTCAGTTACCTCCTAATCCATCATTCATAAGGGTCTTTTTTGAATACAACAAGATTCAGTTGCTATTGCTATTGGTGAAGTCTTAGCCTTCATAGTTCTTGGTGCTTTAGCCTCCATGGCTTTTGGGATTTCAGCCTCCATAGTTCTTGGTGCTTTGAAGTCTGTAGTTCTAGGTTTTGTAGTTTCAGGTGTTGCAAAGTCTATAGTTTTACTATCGAAAATAATTGAAGTAGGCTGCTACCCATTCCAATTTCAAGTGCTCTCTTTATCAAAGATGACATTTCTACTAGTCATAATATTCTTTGTCAGAGGATTATATAATTTATATGCTTTGGATGCTTCACTTATGCCAAGAAAGACACATTTTTCACTCTTATCCTCTAGCTTCTTCCTCTTCTCATCTAGGATATGTGTGTAGGAAATGCAACCAAAGATTCTGAAGTGATCCACTATTGGTTTCCTCCCACTCCAAGCCTCTTCTAGTGTCATGTTTTGAACATCAAAGGTGGGACTTTTGTTCAAAACATGGATGCTCCAATTCTCAACCTCCAACCAAACACTCTTTGGAATGCTTTCTCTTGCCAAGAGGCTTCTCACTGTATTGAGGATGATTCTATTTTTCTTCTCTGATACACCATTTTGTTGTGGTGTATAGGGGGTTGTGAGCTCTCTTTGAATGCTATGATTCTCATTAAAAAAATCAAAATCTTTTGAACAATATTCTCCTCCACAATTTATATGAAGAGTGTTAGTAATCTTTCCAGACTCATTCTCAACATGCGCCTTGAAGATTTTAAATGCATTAAAAGCTTTAAACTTCTACAAAAAATAAACCCAACTTTTTTTTAGCATAATTATCAATGAAGGTGATCAAGTACCTCTTACCTTCATTTGAAGATGGTTTTATTGGCCCACAAATGTTGAAGTGAACCAACTCAAGGACATTCTTTGCTCTCCATGATTTTTCTTGAAAGAATTGAGAACAATCTTGTTTACTAAAAACACATTCTTCATTGACTCTAGAAGGAATTGTAATTTGAGGAAGACTAGTCACTCTATTTTTTTGTTGTAGAGTCTTTAATCCTCCAAAATTCAAGTGGCCATAGTGAAAATGCCAAAGCCATGTTGGGTCTTTTACTTCTGCCTTTAGGTAATATTGAGCACTTTCAATCCTCAATGAAAATAATCTACTGCAATAGCTCCTCTTGAAGGATCATAAATTTCACAAGCACCTTTCTGAACAATTATTACATAACCCTTCTCTTGCAATTGACTAGCACTTAACAAATTTCTTTTTAAATTAGGAACATAAAAAACATTGGAAATTGTTTCTACAAAACCATTCTTGGTTCTAATGTTAATATCCCCCTTTCCCATTACATTTATAGTAGAGCAATCACGAAAACTTACTATAGAATGAAAACTTTCATCTAAAATAAGAAAAATAAGACCTACATCCACACATATGATTGCTGCATCCAGTATCCACATATCATACATCTGATTGAGACTTTCAATTGGCTTGAATTACCATCAACAAAGTCTCAGACTCCTTCTCTTCTACAAAATTTGATTTTTCTCCTTTATCATTGGGTACTTTAGTATAGCATTTGGAACAATAGTGTTCATATTTATGACATCTAAAGCATTCCACCTTAGATTTGTCAACTTGTCTTTTGCCTTTGCCTTGAAATTTATCACCATCCCTTTTGAAATGTTTGCTACCATCTCTATTGCCTCAATCTCCTCTTCCTTTACCTCTACCTCTACCTCTTCCTCTTGAGAAATAAGTAAAAGTAGAAGGCCTTCAAAGCTTTCTCTTTAGAAGTTGAATTTCGATTCATCTTCTATTCATGGACTAACAAAGAACTTTGAAGTTCATCAAAGGAAAGTGCATCAACTTCTTTGGATTCTTCAATCATCAAACTTGGGGGATAGGGAATGCAATATCTTCTCAACAATAATCACATCCTCCATCTTCTTACCATGAAATTGCATGTTATTGGCTATCTCCATTGTCCTTGCACAATAGTTGGTAATAGACTCCCCATCTTTCATTTGCAAAGTCTCAAAATCCCTTCTTAAGGCTTGAAGTTATGTGTGCTTTACTCTCGAAGATCCATGATATTTCTTCTTCATAGAATCCCAAATATCCTTGGAAGTTTCTTTGCTAAGAATAGTCTCCAAGGTAAAATGATCAATTGCTTGAAATAAATAATTCTTTGCCTTTAAATCTTTTAGCCTTGTCCCTCTAGGTCCTTTCTTTACTCATTTGTGAGTGTAGCCTCAGTTGCGGGTGCTACTACACCATCTTCAACAACTCACCAGTACTCCTCAGACTTCAAGAAATTTTCCATCAACATGTTCCAATGCTCATAGTAACCATTAAAATGTGGGATGGTAGGTTGTACAAAATTTTCAAAGGCCATTTATGTACTACTATGCTCTTTTCTTAAGCCTCCTAAACCAAGTGCACTATTGTGCTTTTCTCTCTAGCCTCTTGAACTTGGCTTTCTCTCTAGCCTCCTAAATCGATCTCTAATACCACTATCAACCTCTAAGGTTGTGCACTACTAGCTTGTGCACTATCAGCCTCAAATTAAAAAAAATAGAACAAAACAAAACTAGGGGCAAACAAAGGCAACTATATTTCACATTTTTATTCAACTAATAATGGCTTCTAAATAGGCAAATACATCAATAGAAAATAGAAACTTCTATAATGGTTGACCCTTTAACTTTTGTAATGCTTGACCCTTTAACTTCTGTAATGGTCAACCCTTCAACTTCTATAACAGTCGATGCTTCAACTTCTGTAACAGCTAACCCTTTAACTTCTATAACGACTAACCGTTAAACACATTTAATAATTTCTACCAAGTTTTGCATTAAATAAGGCTTGTTTTATTGTTTGGTGATGTATTGCATATAGTAAAAGCAAGTTTATCTAACGAATATATAAAAAATATTTGTAACAAAATAAAGGCATGCCTAAGATATTTCATTAAATGAAAAGGTGGTTGTAATGTTTTTACCATTTACGCAATAATTGATTGGTATGTTGAGTGAAATTAAACATTCTAAGTTTAAGCCTATATATTATTGAAGTTATGAAAGGATATAACCTCTACACATAGGTCAAAATTTGTTTTGTTGTTCTACTAGCTTGGTTAACTCAAGGAAAAAGGAACTATAGTAATATATTTAGATTTGTAAACATCAATCAAACAAAATTATGTCATAGAGAAATTGTATGTAATCTTGGCTAGAAGATTGTCTTCCAATAAGTTTGCCATAGAGAGAAAAAAATTAGGATTACAATGTGATTTTCTTTCATAGGAATTGGAAAAAGATTTTAAAAAATTGATGTATTAATTTAGGATATAGTGTGTCATGCATAGTAATGTGGTAAACTTGGGCTTAAAATTTTATATTAGTTGAACATGGCTTTTATGAAAAATTTATCTTGAAAAACAATTAATAAAGATGTTTCATGGATAAAAGTGATGAAAACTTAACATTTAAACTATAGAAGATTTTCTAGAAGATGGCATATTATTGGTGTTTCTTGAACATGGAAGTTTTTGGAATATAAACCAAACTTGAAAAAGTACATGTATGAATGAAAAATCATTACATGAAATCTTGGGATGTAAGGCTTGAATATGGCAAAATAAGCATTTATACAAAGTCGTTGAGGCTTATGATACTTTGTGCACAAATCAAGTAGATAAAGAATTTATTTGCTAAAAGAAAACAAGTTTAATCCTTAAAGTTTATGTTTTTTTGAAATGACATAAAAAGGAGAATTTTAAACAATTGGTAATTTCATGAAATGATAATCGATGATGGTAAATAGATTGTTTTGTACAAATGCTTTAGAAGATGCTAATTTTATCTTGTTACATGGGCATGCCATTACTCATATTTAGAATGAAGTTTGTTAAGTTAAAAATCAACATTTTATTTTGCCAAAATCTTTATAAAATCTTGCAAAAACTTGGACTAGAATAAGTGAAACTTGGCACATTAACAAAATTTGAAGGATTTTGCTAGCTCATGTGATCTTTTAAACTTCTACAATGGCAAAAGTCAATTTAGATAGAGAATCGTGATTAGTAAAAAAAAAAATTAGAAGGACATGTGATGTATAAAATAGGATGTGGTTTCCTTTGAGCCTTGCATAATTGTAATTTTTATTTCTAAAGCTAACATTGGATTGGCACCTTAACATGATTGTTTTATTTTAAACTTTTCATTCGACATTTGATCCCATCATCTTGGCTGCTTATTAAAATCACAAGACTAATCTCATTGTGCTTGAAATCTTATTTTATTAATATAATCTCTTGTTAAAAAGAAATGATGCCTAAACTTTGGTATGGAATGCAAGATAAATTAGAAGCGTTTATGTGCCTTTGAAATTTGTTAAAAAAGGAATAAAGTGAAAGAAAATTAATAATGATGGGAAGCTTAAGTACATTTATTCTAAATTAATAATTTTGAAAGGTATCCTTTTGTGCGATCAACCTACTTTGTCTACTACATTTCTAAATGTTCTTATTCCAAGTTGAAAGTTTTATTGGGTAGTTTTTTCCTAAGAACATAATTATGATCTTTGTATATGTCATATTCTTAAAAATGTTTTTTAGTTATGGGTAATAAAAATTCTAATGAAGGCTAAATAATTTTTAAATATTTCTTTAATTTTTTAAAGCTTAGAATTTGATATAGTTAGCCTCTTTAGGAATATTATTAGAGATGATATTATGTTCAAGCCTTACAATAGTCATTGTCGATACTTTGTTAAGATGATGTTTTAAATAGGAAGAAGATACTTTGTTCCATAAACTATAACTTATCTAATCCTTGTAATTATTTTCATCGTGAAACTAAGCTCAACTTTGCAATGCCATAATTTAGTTGTAGAAACTAAATAGAAGTAAATAAAATCCAAAAAGGTTTAAGGTTTTAACCTTAGCACATTTTGATAAATAGAAAATATGGTTTTCAATAGGCTATGAATATGGACATTCATCTACACATAGGAATATGTGTTGATGGCTCAAATGTGTATGTGCATTTGCATATACAAAATTTAAAATTTTGAATATATATATGTATGTGTGTGTTCTATGATGAAAGAAATCATTAGTTTTAGTCAACTATAGGGAAACCTTTGCAATTTAATTTATTAATTCTTAGTCAGTTTGCAAGTGCCTATAACATGTCTGATTTAGTTATCTAGAGTTTTTATTCAAGTGGTTACTTTTGGATGTAATCATGTTTGGCAATAAAGATCAAGATTACATAATGTTTGCATTACATTTCTCCTTGCTATTAGGAAAGTAGAATAAGTACACCAAGACCTCAATTACTAAACATAATGCCGTATTTATAGGCTAGCATGGAAGGGGTGATATCAAATGCCTAACATTAAAGGTTATGCCTCAATATTATATATTGACGTCATAGCCCCAATATAAAAGTCATGCAAAACATGACTCATCATACCCCCATGACTAAATGAACACTCATTCTTGAGTTGAACAAAATGAGGAACAAGTTCTTTACAAAGAATTGGGAAGGTATGGGATTATTGACTACTTAAATAAATACGCAAATTAACTTTTACATGTCACAATAGTGTTTTACAAAAATTTGGACACAACATTACAAGACGCAAAATTGGGGAAGCTCATGTAGTTCCTAGAAGTGGTGTCTCTTCCATCGATCGCTTTCCTTTATTGCTAGACTTTTGGAATTTGTAGTGGTTTAAGAGCACTTGCAACTTTTCTTCCTTCGTCCCTAGGTCATATACTGTCCAGGCTACTAAATCGATATGTGCTAGAGCTAGTACATCCCATGGGCATGGTAACTATGGAAACATTTTGTTGGTGTTCATGTACCAGGCTACAAACTACTATTATTCCTCCTCAAAGGCCCAGGCCATTTCTTTCAATTCCTAGTCATATGTTAGTCTCCTAGCTAGGTCTAAGGCTACATTTTTCTATCCAAGATAGCAAACCTTAATCACCTCCAATTCTATGTTTTCCACATGTAGTTTTTGTAAAGCATTTTTCTGTCTGCAAACTCTTTTTCATATAATGCATAAGTGGCTACTACTTGCTACCCTACTTCATTTCTAGGTCAACCTACTGTTAACATGGTAAGGTTGGCATATCAAAAGTTAGCCAATTTCATACATTCCTTTAAGTCTTCATTCTTGTAGGTCTTTATTCTTTACTTCTGCTTGGTGAACCAATGTATAACTATCTAGGATGGGCTGCCAATCAGGATTTTGCATTGACATGATCCAATGTGGACTTTTGCCATTTGGATTTTCTTTTCGTTAATCTACTCATACATGCCAACCTAGTCCTAGAAGTGCTCCTTCAGCTTCTCATGTTTCTTGGCCTTATTTTGCCACATGCTTATTTTGATTTTAGATTTTTGATGAATCACATGCACCTCCTTCATTGAGAGGATTCGATTTTCTCTGGCCAATCTGTTAATGTCTTGGTTCACCCTTACTAGTTGTTCTCTCAAATGGTGGACACTTTCCTCCAATATGTTTATTTATTTTTTGACAATGATCAACCTTACATTATCTACAGCAAGCTATTTATTTTCTTCTTATGTGGTGGTCAATGCCTTCTTATGGGCATGTGCTTGTGCTTCAGTAGCAAAGGCATTTTAGACCACCTTCTCCTTCTCTTTCTCAATAGCTTTGTTTTATTTAATCAATTGATTTGGCTACTCTATTTGGAATTGTTCCAATTGATCAAACATAACAAACCAAGCAAGATCCTATCATTTAGCTCTCATGATGACCAACTCTTGTTGTAATCAATGCACTTCTACTTATGCATGTTTCACTCTACTTATGCATGTTTTACCTTGATCTCTATCATGACCAACTTCCCTTTTATGGCAATGAGGCCTAATTGCATTGTAGTGACCATCACTGGGAATGTCAAAAAGGGTTGTCATTACTTGTCTCATTTGCAACAATATGTCAAGAACATTATCATGGGCTACAAGATTCATTAAATTCCTAGCCAAAATTTGCACATCTTTGGTCTTAGATAAGTCCACTGGGAACACAATAGCCACATTAAAAGATTCTTTGATGTGATCTGTTATCACCTTTGTTGCACCTGTTG
Source organism: Gnetum montanum (assembly GCA_015680685.1). Classification (NCBI taxonomy): domain Eukaryota; kingdom Viridiplantae; phylum Streptophyta; class Gnetopsida; order Gnetales; family Gnetaceae; genus Gnetum; species Gnetum montanum. The sequence continues at coordinate 31,105 of MNCI01017705.1, forward strand.
CATCTTGATGCTATAGGACCACCACTATGACACCTTCTCTTGTTTCAAGCATCACCTGAGAAGATGCAACATTACTAGAGATTTTCCATGAACATTGGGATCCTCCTCTTGATTGTAGTGAAACCTACTCCTTTGATGGATTGGCAAAAACCTTAGGTTGCATAACATCATTGATGACTCTAAATAGGTTTGGTTCATCTCTACTTCCCCAACTGAGTGTTTTAGCTATTTTTTGCAAATGGCTTATTGTAGGCATGTAATCTTGTTGTGATGGTGGTGGGACTTGTGGCTCTCACTGTTGCTCTAGCTCTTGTTTTTTTTCTTTTTCTTGTTTCACTTCCTTCATTGGTTCTTGTTCCTCATCAAGGTCTTTCCTTGGTGCTGAAAGTTTAAGCAATTTAGCAAAGGAAGCATTTTGAGCCCTCTTGGGAACATCATTGATATATCCTAGGATCCTGGCACACTTACATAGCTTCTTGATCAAATAAGGAATAGAAGTTTTGGCTTCCCTACCTTCTTTTCCTCAAACTACCTTTGGATTTCCATGAAGTATAATTGGGGAAGATTGGCATTGAATTTGCCCATTAATATTGCACTCATACTTACCACATAAGTTGATATTCTTTTAAGCCCTTTAGTTGGGAAGAGATTATATGTGCCAATTTTGAAATATTTTCTATCTTCTAGAGTTAACATGTTGTCTATTTTATCATCTTTGTTGTAAGCTTGTTTCAACCACAACTTTCTAGTTTCTGGATTTGACCTTGTGGAAAAATATGCTAATTTGACCTCCACATTTAGTAGATTCAAAGCCTCTACAATTACCTTGATTGAAAAAGAGACAGAGACTCCACCAATGTTGATTGTGGTGCCTTCCTGTTTGTTGTGCCAAAATTGGTATGTCTCACCAAGGTACCATTGCCCACTTTCAGAAAGAATGGACCATAGATGTAATGCTGGAAATTGAGTTCTAACGGCCTTAGGAGAAAATTCCATGAATGGGTCGAAGTTGATTTCCATGATGACTGTGGTCAACATGGATTTCTCCTAAATAGCTTCAAGGCATTCTAGGGATGACATGAGGCATTTTCCTTACATAGGAGCTTGTGGTTCCATGGTCTCTCTTTGGACCAATTGCCCTATAGCATGAGCCTCTTGATAAATGTTGAATGATTGGGCCTCCTACTCCTCATGCTTGGCTTGTTCTCCTTGTTAGCCTCTACCACCTCTTGGACATTTGATTGCTTCTTACAAGGGTCCTTCTTATCCTTCTCTTTTTGGGACCATTTGTAATAAATCAAGGGTTTCGCGTTACTAAGGTATTCTTATTTGTCATTAACAGGTTTATACCTTACTCATGACCTTAGTTTCATTAAGTTCTTTAGCTCATATGATTGTAGAATTGGAAAAATTTTTAGGAAAATTCCCAAAAAGTGTTAGTCTTCTTTATGACCCTTTGCAATTGGTTTCTTTTTCCTTATGTATGGCTTATCATGAAAGTTATGGTCCCTTGGGTGAAAAAATTAAAGTTTCTAGCATTAATATGATTGATTTTTCATTAAAACACCTCAGGTTTTTAACATTCTTACCCTTGTAATACCTTCCGGGCAATAGCAAATTTTGAAAAATCAATGCAAGTTTTCCATGCAAACCCCTTCCTCAACTAAATTGAACACTTCAAGTTTAAGTAGGATCAAATGATATGAAAATCGAAGTGGTATGAAGCAAAATATCGCAAGTTGAAGTTGGTTGCATAGAGCTCTTAGTTATGAGAAAAAACTTTAAAAACTCCCCTAGTTGGAAATGGTGAGAATGGATTTTGAGGCACCGCAGGGGTCATATATGTAGTTTTTATGGACCTGATATCGGGTGCCCGATATTGAGTACCTGATGTTGAGTTTGACCTAATATTAGGATGCTTGAATGTGCATTTAATAAGGGTACTTAGCATGGAAAATGAAGCTCTAGGCTAGTTGGAAGGTTTTAGGGTAAGTCCATAGTTCTAGGGTAAGTGAGAAATTGTATTTAGGCACCAAAAGTGTTTAAAAGATGAAGTCATCAACATTAAAAGCTTTGGAAGATGCTAGAAAAGGGGTATTACACCTATTGTGTGGAACAAAGCAATTATATGATAAGGGAAAGTAGTAAATTTAACATTTATGCACTTGGAAGGTTAAAAATGATGTGGTTGTGTCAAACAAATACAAGTTACAACAATTATACAAGTGGGTCCTCCCCAAAGCAGGCTTCAACCCATAATGCCTTTATATAACCACACCTAAAAATGTCTATAAGCATCAAAGGAGTTGAATGAAATGCATACCTATCAAACAAAACACATATGTTAGAACCACCAATTTGAAAAAGTAACTCTATGTTACACAAAACCACTAGGATCATATGGACAATGTGATGAGATGGACTTTAGAAGGGATTGTAGGAATTGGGACGTGAGGTGCTTTACGATAGGCATAATGAACTGTGTTGTGTTATTAATGGTTAACTAATTAGTCGCTCTTCCACCCAAGATTCAAACTAAGTTCAAACCACATGCTAGTGACATCGCATTATTTCATCATTTTGTTTGACAACTATATGACTACCATAGTTTCAAGGAGTAACATCACTTGGGCATTTTTTCCAAGGAAGGAGTTTATTCATGGCACATGCTTGTTTTTTTTTCTTTTTGATGAATTTTGAGAAGCCACCAACCTTTAGGCATGGGTAGCATGTCTTTCTAGTGGGACCCTTAGAAATTTATTAAGTGTCCTTTTATGTTACTCTTACTCCCATTTTTTGTTAAATCTACAAGGATATAATTACAATAAAAGCAACATGATAGAACATATATAAGTAGTCAAAGAGAATCCACAAATCCCCTTGCTATCACACCCATCACATTCCCCATTAGTTCTTCACTTTTCTGTCTAGGCACAATGATTATGAATTTATTTTTAGTTTGATGATGAAATAGAATATCATTATGACTAGGTTAAGAACCTCTTATTAATGAAATGGGTGGATGGATGATGTGGTCGCACTATCCAAATAATCAGTCCCTCATGACTTGACAACATAGAGAAAACCTTACCTCAATGGGCTACATGATCATTTTATTCATAAGTGAAATTATAGATAAATAAAAAAGAAATTGTGGAAAAAGTTGAAAAGATAGGAGAAATTGTATCAAGAAATAAGAAAATGATAAAAAATTGTAAAAAAAAAGATGAAAAATGCCTATTAATTCTAAAGCTTAGAATGGTCTATTTCCCCCATGACTAAGCATTTGACCATGGCAAGAATTGATAAGCGGGTAGGCAAGCTCCATGCATGTATAAAACAATGTTAGCCTCTCATTTTGAGCCACTAGGTATCTCTTAATTTAGTGGCAATTGCATAAGTATGTTGTCGTTCACACACTTGGTTGTTAAATGTACAATGGGTTAGAGTATGAGTTGTGTTAATGTTGCAGATGTCTAGCTCATGATTGGATCCTTCATGATGATTCGATATGCATGTATTCATTGGTCTCTCTATAATGCTAGATTTATTGCTTCTATTGGGTGTTGGAGTCACAATGGATGGTGGCCCTTTCATAGGATTAGAGGACACTGGCTATGAAATGGAAGGTGTTACACTTGGTTAACCTTGTGCTAGTTTAGATGATGTAGTAGGTCCATGAGTGGTGCGCTTACACATGAGAGGTGTTCTAAAGAAGGGGCATTTTCAAGTTTGCAATGAGAACCTATTGACATTAGCATGTTTATGCACATTCGTAGCACAAGTGACATTTGTTTGTTGATGTTGTGGTGTTGAATGTTCCTATGTTGCTGGTAGTGGCGTATGATGGGGTGGAGCATCAAAATATTCAGGATAGGATGGAGGGTAAGAGGTGCACGGTGGTGATCCTTCAAGAGATGTCATGGGTTGATGAGACTTGAGAGAGTGATAGCAATGATTTGAAGTAGAGGATGTAGAACTAGTTGGAGAAACAAGGTGTTGAACATAATATCTGTATGGTTTCAGCTGGTAGTAAGGGTAGGGCTAGTTTGGTGATGGCCTTCCCCATGATAGTGGGTTTTGCCACTACGATTGATGATAGTGTTGAGGCTGATAATAACTCCTCCTAGGATAGTATGATTGGTTGTGGGACTATCTATAATTACCATGTGGAAAAGAAAATTCCCTAGGCATGTGCTTTTGTATGAATTTCAGATTTAATGCAAAAGCCCAATACTCATGTAGATGTGCCATGACTAAGCAGTGGCCCTTTAGGTGGTCATATATGCAGATGTCACATTTTTTCTCTTTGTTTGTGGTTGAGTGTATAGCCTCATTTTCTTTAGCCATGTTTCTTGTTTGCCAATAAGTGTTTCTAGCTATTTCTTTGTTCTTCTTCATTCGTTTGTTATGATCACCTAATTCATTTTTTGTTACCTTCTCCTCTACAGTTTCTATGAAAGTTTAACTTTTTCATTTATCCACTCTAACATCCTATCAAGCTTTACTTCAAGTTCGTTAATAGACTTTTGTATCAACAAGGTTTGTTGTGGAATCACGCCATCAAGAGCTGCATCTTTTTCCTTACCATAGATGTGAATCTTTTTCTTTTAAAGAGTTGGATCCCTGTGATATTTCTCAACATTCTTCCATTTGCATAGCTCTCATTCTTCTTTCACCACATGTTTAATTAACTCTTGGATCTAATGGGTTTGTAGCCCGCATAATTAACCTAGAGCATACATCCCAAGGGTCTCCCTCGTTTCATTACAAAGCCCATCTGTGATGTGGAAAAGCTAATTTTCCTTAGAGAAACCATGACTTGGGCATCGGTTTAGTAGAGAATAATATCTATCTAAGGCCATGTCCAAGGGTTCATGTTGTTCTTGTCTCCCTCCTTGGATCTATCTCCTCAAGTTGGACACCCTTGCATAGGTTTGGTATTTCTTGTTGAAAAGTTCTAGCAATGTGGATCACTGTCAAATTGAGTTTGGTTTGAATGATCTATACCACACTTTAGCTCTATTGATTAGTGTTCTAGGAAAGAGCTTGAGCTTTTTCCATCCACTTTCAATGTTGTATGACATACAGGCATCATGGAAGGATTGTAAATGATGTTGTGGATCTAAATCATAGCCTCCTACAAATCTAGGGATATTATTCATATCAAACCTAGGTAGGTGAATTTCCTTGCGATGCCTATGGGGTATCTTAACTACTGTTGTGATATGCATTAGGCTCTTAATGGCCAAAAATGGTTCATCTTCATCAATGATGTTGTGATAAAAATTTCTATTATTATTCATTTGATTGTGATGATTTTGTCTATGTTCATTTTGATGTCTTTGATTTTTCCCATGCATTCAATTTTTATTTTTATTTTGATGCTAATGATGAGCTTGGTCTCTATACCTACATCCATCTTCATTAGAACTATATGTTGAAGACGAAGAGAAAGATGAGGAACTTGGAGGATTGCCATAGCTTCTATGGTGTTCCCCATAGTCCTTTGATTTATTGTTTCTAGGTTTTGATGAGGTCCTAAGACTTGAGGCCTCCCTTGGACCAAGACCTACTTCATCTCCTCTAGGGTTTTCTATCTTTAATGAATGTAATCTTTTAGTTTCATTAGGATGGCCATGAACATATGAAGCGCCTACATAAAGTTGGTTACTCCAATTTTCTTCATCATATATATAGTTAGTTCTCCAATGAATGCTTTCTCCATACAATGCATTATCGCTTCCTTGTGAAAGAGAAATTGTTTTTAGTTAATGATGTGTGTGATTTAATATTTTCTAAAAGATAAATCATTAATTTATTTACAATGATCATGTATAATATAACTAATCTAGATAACTAGCACCATCCCCGACAACAGTGCCAATGATGAGCAACGAGGTACCCCTATGCCCAACCATACGAATCACAAGAGTTCACACATGATCTAGTTGAATTTTGTTGATGGGACTAGTTGTGCATCTAAATCATTATGCTTTGATCATATTTTTTTGTCTTCCCACTCAGAGTAGTGGCAGCTTTGTCACGTATGGTTTAGTCCAAAGTGAGGCATATGATGACTGATGTTGTCTAGCCCTAAGCTACTCCTAATGATAATGAAGAGATAAATTAATTAAGCTAATTAACAATGGAAAGTAAACTCTAAACTAACCTATGTGTGATGAGTATCCATTCCTAACTGCTTGCACACACCATGAACTTTGCGTAACTACTGCTATGATTACCAAGCATACGTCACTAAGCTTACCAAACGGTACACTACTGGGTTACCAAGTAATTACACTTAAGTGCTCGTGATTAGTCATGATCATTCTGCTTAACGACAAGAATAATAAAGAGAAATAAATGAAAATATTAACTAAGGAAAATAGTAAACAATTAAATAATTAAAATCAATAATAAATCTAAGTGGATGTTGCAATGATGGAAGTAATCTTGATATTTATTATCAATCATGTAACATGTTCAAGTACATCACACTCAAATAACGATACTGTGCAATCACTTAACATCACACTATGGGCATGCACTAGTGATGAAGCATCAGTTGGTTGCATTGACATAGCCTCTTCGACACAACCACTTCAATGTAGCCACTTTGAGGCAACTGCTTTGAGGTAGCCACTTTGACGTAGTTTCCTTAATGTAGCTACTTCGAAGTAGCCACGTCGTCACAGCCCCATCAACGTAAATGATGCGTTGATAAGGCCCCATCGACGTAGTGTATATTTTCACTTATAAATATGCATGCTTCTGCCATGTATTAGCATTCTTTGGTCAATAGAGTAGCTGAACTCTTGTAGTTTTATTCCATAGTCTTAGAGAATAATCAATGAGTTGTCCGCAATGTGGATTTGAGTCAGTTGTATGGAATCTTATTTGAGTGGCAATGTACCTAGACACATTCCATGAATGGAAATAAGATTGAGATTGATTCTTATTCATTATAGCACTTTAACATAGATTAAATTTACTTTCCATGTAATTTATGTTTTATGTACTTAGTTAATATTTACATTTCCATGCATGTTGATGAATGTAGAATGAGCACAACCAATTTCAAGTGTAAACATGTATTCACCTAGTAATCCCATTAGCATTATTGCTTAATTTAACCAACAGCATAGCACTTGGTAATCCCAATAGTTGATACGTGGGTTCAGGATGTGTATGGCAAGTTAGGCATGAACACTCATTACCTGTAGGCTAGTTTAGACTTTGCTTTCATTGCTAATTAGTTAAATAATTGATTTCTTTATTATCATTAGGAGTAGACTAAGGTTCAAACAACATCAAGAATCATATGCCTCACTTTTGACTAAACCATACATGAAAAAGCTACCACTAGTCCAAGTGGGAAGATAGTGAACTACAATCAAGGCATAACAATCTAGATGGCACAACTAGTCCTAGCCATGGAATTCGACCGAAACATGCATGAATGCTTGTGATTCGTATGGTTGGACATAGGAGGTACCTTACTACTCATCAACTGGCAAACAACAGAACTTAAAATCAAAAATATATGAAAAGCTATCTAAAATCTATCAACAATCTATATCCCAACCATGCATCTTAGTGTGGTATTTATAGGCTAGCACAGAAGGGGCAATATCAAATGCCCAACATTGGAGGTTGTGCCCCAATATTGAATACTCAACATCATAGCCTTAATATTAGAGTCGTGCAAAACATGACTCATCAATATAGATACTTATCATTTTAGGATTTTATATTATTCTCATACATTATTAACTTTAGTTTAATTAATTTATATTTTTAGGAATTTTTTATTTTTAGCATTATATAACATCATCGTTCATATACCTTAATCATGTTTAACCATACATTGTAAGCCCATTACGAATGTGACTCAAAAGATAGCAACCCATGATCTACTCACGCTTCTCCTAAACAATTGGCCTATTTCTTCCATGTATTACAACAAAGTATATTACATACACCTATAGATTTGTATGGTTAGGCATGAAACATGTGCACTACATTATATTCTCTACACCTTTCATACCTAATAATGATAAATATGTTTTTTAACAAGTCAATATAAAGATAAAGTAGCTACTTATAATGTGGAGGATACTCCATTAATTGAGATTCTAATCAAGGTTAAGAAAACTTATAAAAAAGTTGATGAGTTTTGAAAGTCCTTTGATAATTTAATGTTATAGAATTAACCCTTCCATATGATTTTGGTTGAGAGGCTATGATGAAGCGTTAAAGTGTCATGTCAATGGATCCTCGTTGAAGTGGCCTCATCAATGGGCCCCCATCAACAAAGCCCCATTTACTTGGTGTTGCCCTGTTGATGTAGTGTTTGCTACATTGATGAGGCCCCATCAATGTAATACTATAGCAAAAACTATAAATATGAGCTCTCAACCGTGTTTATGGGCAAGTTAATTCATAGTAGTAGCCGAACTCTTACAGTTTTTACATTTGAAAGTTAGAATATTTTTCCTGAGTGCCTATAGCAGGAGTCATTGAGTGTATAGATCTTTATTCGAGCACTGTTGTACCTAAACCACACCAGTGTGTATGGTAATAAAGATGAGCTTCTTGATAAACCTTACAACATTTTGGATAGTTTAAATGCTTTATTTATGCATTCATTATTTTTATTAATTATTTAATCAATTAAGCTAAATTAGAATTCAATCAATTAAGCTAAATAGATTAAGTACATAAGTATGACCGCTTTGAAAGTAAACATGTATTTGCTTGGTAATCCTAGCAATGCTATTGCTTGGTAATCCCAACAGTGTTATTGCTTGGTGCACCTAGTAGCATAGCATCTGGTAACCCAGCAATGGTTCTGTGGGTTCAAGATGTGTATGAAAAGTAAGATCAAATGGTTATGTTAGGACTAGTTAGAGATTAGTTAGTTAGTTAAATCAAATTAGTCATTAAATTACTTTATCTCTCTCTTCAAGCACTAAAGAACATGAAACATAAAATGATAAAAATCATATGCCTCGATTATGCTTAACCATACCTTTGAGCTTCACAAGTGTAATTGAGAAGACAACGAATGGCCTTAGGGAAAGGTTCATTTCCTAGAAGACTAGTGTACCAAAAACTATAGAGTCTATAGAATTTAATTGGATTGCACATGAATGCTTTGTGATTCGTATGGTTGGATGTAGGGGTAGCTCGATCACTCATCAGGCTAACTACTAGCCTAGATATATATTTATAATGTATATATCTATAATTTGGCTAAGAATAGTGTTTGTTCTTGTAGGGAATTATCTACATGCTTGCAAGATCTTTTGCATGCACATACAGAAAATTATTTAATAGAGAAATAAAAAATGTGGCAAAAATTAGAAACATGACATATATATGCAATTGTATAGTTTTTTTTTTGGACATTGATAGATATTGTAAAAATGGCAAGAATGGTGGTATATATAGATATTCTTAAACGTTTCGATTTTGCCATATATTCTATGAAAAAGTTTGAATTTTCCTTAGTTAGAGTATTATTTGCCTTTGTTTCTAATTTTCAATTTGGATGACAATGTTAGTTAGCATTGGCAAAAGGCTTCCTTATAGCATTATGGATGAAAATATTATTTAGCATTGCTAATAGGCTCTCTTATAAATGGAAAATTATTTAGCTTTACGTATAGGCTTCCCTAGAATGTTATGGACAAAATATTATTTAGTGTCATTGATCTATAATTGTGTTCTGTATTTTGTAAAAAATCTTGGATTTTCCTTTTTCAAAATGCTATTTTTCTTTGTTTATAACTTCTTATTTGGATGAAATTATTAGTTAACATTACCAATGAGTTTTCCTATAGTGTTGTGGATGAAAATATTATTTAGCATTACCATTAGTCTCTCCTAGGACATTATGGACAAAATATTAATTTAGTGTTCCTAATCTATTATTGATTGATAAATCACATTTACGTCTGCTCTGATGTTGGGTACGCAACATCAAGGTCTAGATGTGACGTTGTGTATGTGACATTAGAGTGTATACTCCGAGCCTATAAATACTACACCTGGGCTCCAGTTTTCACAATTAATTTTTTGGTCATTGTTCATCAGAGTAGTAAAGTTCTTACCATTTCTTTTCCTCAAAGTTAGAATATTTTCTAAGTGCTTATTTAAGGAGGCTAAGTGTGTATGGTTCTTTGTTTGAGCACTGATATACCTAAGTGTGGCAATGTGATGGAAATAAAACAAACTCTTTTAACAATCCATGCAACAATGAGAATAGCATAATATTTTCTTTATTTCATTTTACTTTCATGCTCTTTACTTTAATGCATTTGAATTAAGCACTTTATTTCCAGTAGTTAATAAACACAAGCATGACCACTTTGAGCATTCATATAGTACTTGGTAACCTAGCAACACTTAACGTTTGGCAGCCTAGTAGTGCTATATGTGTTCAGGAAAGTGGGATGGTTGCTTGTGTTAGGCTAGCTAGGTAATAGATGAATTAGATCTTTAATTACTTTACCTTTCATTCTTGTTTTAGGTGATCAAACTTATAAAATATAAAATAAGAAAAATCATATACCTCAGCTACACTTAAACCATACCCTTGAACTTCACAAGTATAGTTGGGAAGACAATGAATGTTCTCAACACCTATTTCACTTCTTAGAAGAGCTAGTGCATTAGATAATCATAGGTCGACAAAATTCAACCAGATCAAGCGTAATGCCTTTGTTTCATATGGTTAAGTATAGAGGTACCTCACTGCTCATCATTGGCACCATTGCTAAGGATCTTTTTATTGTTTTATGCACTATTTATGACCTAGTGAAAAGTATTTAAATTGTTGGAATGAACCTTAGAGTCATATCCTATTTTACCATTACTACAACAATTGTCAAAGCACACTGTGATTTTTATTCATTAACTAAAAATGTCTTCTTCTCACAGGAGCATTTCTCTACACAAAACTAAAAAATTTTATCCACTAAAGTCTCAAAAATATCAAAGTATATATACTCTTCTTGATGAATATGTGCTAAACTTCATCTTCATCCTACACTAGGATGAACAGCTGTGGTGGCATAACATGGAGGGCAATATTATGTTGCCACCCAATCATGCTGCTCATATAATGCTTTATCAAATGCTTGCATGATGTGGCCTTCAAGATTGCCATGGGGAGTATATTATGAACAATGCTGATATTAGGAATTATCATCCCACTAAAGCACAACATTTGTGGGACCAATAGCTAGAACAATGCTATAACTTTTTGAAGGGAAAAGGACTCAACGATTCTTCATTATTGTTGTACCAACAAGCTAGTGGAAAACACTTCTTTAGTGGTTTTCCATTTAATGAAACTACTCTCTTTGACTTCAATGATGGAGGTGAAAAATAAAATCTACACTCCATAGTTCACAATCCTGATTCTAGTAACAAGGGATCCAATGACAAAGAAGGATCCAGAGGGACAAGTCAAGACAGGGATGTAGATAAGAAGTAAGATCATGATCATGATTACAATCACCGAAGAGGTGATAGCAGGCACCATGATGATACTAGTTCTCCTTCCTCTTTCCCTTCATTATCTTCTTCTTCTTCTGTCTCTAACTATGACCATAGAAGGTGAGACCATGATGGAGGTGATCAAAATGAACAAAATGATCGGTGGGACCAAAGTAACCAAAGGGAGATCAAGGGTGTAGATGTTTAAGAGAGGTACATCACCATGATCAAGGCCTCAGTGAGCCTGTATTTGCTACCTAAAGTATGCTTAACATTGTATAGGCAATCAAAATTCCAAGAAGGCATGTGAAGGATAGTCGGATCAAATGGTTAGACATGAACAATATTCCTCAATTTGAACGAGGATATAACTTTGATCTAAAAAATCATCTTTAAGCTTTCCAAGATGCATGTGCCTTGTAGACCATAGAGAATAAGTGGAAAAAATTGAAGTTGTTCCTCAGGACACTCGTCAAGGAAACAGAAAACTGGTATTGATCCTTAGAGCCAAAATCTATTAAACGATGGAGTAGCATGCTTTAGTTTTTTAATGATAAGTATCAAACATACTCTAGAGTGTCCAACTTAAGGAAGAAAATTCAATGGTGGAAATAAGGAACACATGAACCCTTAGATGCCACCATTCAGTGATACTATGCCTTGATGCACAAATATCCTAGCCATGGTTATTCTCAATTGGTTCAACTTCACCACATTGTAGACGAGCTTCATAATAAAACGAGAAAAACCTTTGGTGTCTATACCCAAGGACGATTATCAGAACTAACTACTCATCAAATACAAAGATTAATAGAGTAGGTAGCTAAAAAGGAGGGTGAACTAAGAAAAAGAGAAAGTGCAAAAGAGTACAACCGTGATCTTTCCATTCGCAAGAGGGAGGTTCAATTCTACGATAGTGAGGACGAGTCTATATTTGATGAGGGGGTGAATAAAAAAACCTTGCCACTTCAAACATTCCAATCTGAACTTATGGCTAAGGTTGATAAGTTATGGGACTCCATAAACAATAAATTCCAAGCTGTTCTCAAAATTGCTAAAGAGTCTAAAGAACAAAGTAGTGAGCGTGAGCACAGGAGGCACAAGGAAGCTGAATGTCCATATTACAAAGGTAAGGGTAAGGTTGTTGCAATAGAAGAGGTTGTGAATAGTGAATTAGATGATGATCATGGATGTGACATTTGTCAGTACAAACATCCTAAGGGATGTTGTCCTATTTGTTCACATCTACAAGAGTCTAGGATGTATGTCTTACGTCCCTGACTTACAAAAAGGCAAACATCTAGAAGGTTACCTTATCCTCAAGGTAATCTTAGGCAGTTCCACCAGCAACAACTATATTATCCAAGTGGATCTCCATCACAACTGTATGAATAATATCAACAATGGTAGCAACCACAATCATGGGCACTAACACCACCAAGGCAACAATAACCTTATCGACAGCCTGATCCATATAGTTACCACGTTTAGCAGCCCATGTCTTCACGTGACTCTTCTAGTCATGTTTCTAATTTTTAGCCTCATTACCACCATTTAGATTATTACCAAGCTCATTCACCACATGAAAGAATGGATACCACCTCTTACCCTTATCCTCCTCCTATCCCTACACATACTCCTCCTCCACTCGCATAGCTACTACCTACTCCACCTATGCAGGGTGAATTACTAGCTCAACTATAATAACGCAATGCTAAAAGGGTTGTTAATCTACAACTAAATCATCAATTGGAGGGGTCAAATGCCCGATCAAAGAAAAGATCTTTCTTTCGATCCTGTAGTCCACCTAAGCCCTCTCATACACCCATGGTTGACAACTTGACCCTTGTCTCTTCCTCCATATCAACTTTCTTCAAGCTTTCTTCAAAAGAAAATCTACTAAGGATTCATACTATAATGCTTACTCACACTATGTCTAATTGAATCTATGCAGGGAACCTTCCCAGGAAATTTGTTGACCCTAGAAGTCCTCTAATTTACTTGTAGATTGCTAGGAATGAACCGTGTAAGGCTCTCCTTGATTCAGGTTCCAATGTTAATTTGATTTCTCATGAGATAAATATTACCTGGAACCTACCTCCTCTCAAGAAGAGCAACATAAGATTAGAATTTGTAGACCAGTCCATCACTATTCCATTGGGATTGGTAAAAGACATTGTGACCATTATATGTGGGTGGTCTTATCCTACCTATTTCCTAGTAATAAAAGTTGAGAACTGTAAAGGGGATTTTCCAATCATCATGGTAAGGGCATGGCTAAGCACTATCAATGCAAGAATGGGCATCAAAGATCTTTCCTTGAAGATATTTAAAGAAAATGCATTTAAAAAGATCAAGAAGAAAAAAGTTCCATGCATCACATATAGTGATAATGAGTGCAACTGTGTGTAGAAACTATGGGCCATAAAGCAAGCATCTATCTCTACATGCAAATAGTATGCGCTAGAAGTAGAAATTCAAAGGTTTCTATAACAACAGCTACAAAATAGAAGGGCACCCAGTGGCTAACTGATAATTCTGAAAGCAACACACTTTGCATGGAACTGACTGAGAGCCTGACATGTGTATATGTCATGAGCATGGATGAACTAGAGCAAGTTCATCACCAACTCTCTAATGACACAAATGATGACACTCACTAGGAAGAGTTGGAAATTTCTAAAAAACTTAAGTAAGAGCCCCTCAAACTGAAAATGCTACCAACTAGAATGGAATATGTGTTTTTTAAAAATGGGAAGCTAGTTATAATCGATGTAAAACTTACTTTAGAACAGAAAAGGATGTTGTTGAAGGTGGCTGAAAAATGGATAGTAGCTTTTGCTTGGTCATATCTTGAACTCACAGGGATTGATCCTATGATATGCCAGCATTGCATCTACACCAACCTAGCCATGAAGCCAAAATAATAGCCATAGAGGTAATTGAACCGTAAACTAAAGCAAATCATCAAGGAGGAAATCGAGAAACTCCTTAAGGTAGGGTTCATCTATCCCATTGTGGATAGTGAGTGGGTTAGCCCACTTGTAATTGTGCCAAAGAAAGGTGGCAAGTGGTGGTTCTACATTAATTTCAAGTTGCTAACATGGCAACATTCAAGGATCACTTTCCATTTCCATTTGTTAACCAGATGCTCGACATAATATCTAGACATTGCAACTACATCTTTCTAGATGGTTATAGTGGCTATAACCAAATTTAAATTGCACTAGAAGACCAAGAAAAGACAATGTTCACGACCCCTTGAGGCTCTTTTTCATACCATAAGATGCCATTTGGTCTATGCAATGCTCTTGCCAGATTTCAACATTTGCTCTTGAGCATTTTTGAACAGTAGATCGATAGTGGTGTGGAAGTCTTCATGGATGACTTCTCCACCTATGGAGCTACATTTGAGCAAGCCCTAGATCACCTTGAGGAAGTGTTGAAATAATGTTTTGAAACCAATTTGAGGCTCAATTGGCAAAAAAGTCACCTCATGGTCCAGGAGGGCATTGTACTAGGGTATAGAATATCACAAGCAAGAATTGAGGTAGACCCTAAAAAAATAAGGATCATCTAAGAAATAACCTGCTAGCCATAAACAATTAAAGATGTTCAATCATTCCTTGGACATACTAGCTACTACTAGCGATTCATAGAGAATTTCTCTAAGATCTCAAAACCATTGCTGGAGCTAACAAAGAAAGATGTTTTCTTTATTTGGACTACAAAATGTGAGAAAGCATTCCAAAAACTAAAAGAGAAGCTTGTAGAAACTCCAATCCTACAAGCACCTGACTAGTCTAGACCATTTCATATTATGACAGATGCATCAAATTATGCCTTGGGAGCTGTGTTGATGCAATTAGATGATAAGAAAAATCCATACTACATCCACTACACTAGCCAAAGCATTGTGGGTGCACAACTGAACTACATCACTATGGAAAAAGAATTAATAGTGGTGGTGTTTGCTCTAGATAAGTTTAGGCATTATGTGGTTGGATATAAGGTGTTTGTGCACACAAACCATAGTGCCATTCACTTCCTAATGAACAAGCCAATGATGAGCCCCCATGTCATACAATGGCTAGTGACTTTGCATGAATTCGATCTCATGATGGTAGATCAAAAGGGCATTGAGAATGTGATCGTCAATCACTTGTCTTAGTTATGATGGGATGATAAAGAGGAAGATGCTCCATTATCTAAGATGTTTCCTAATGAAATCATCTTTGCTGAGGCTATAACTAAACAAATGTCCAATGAGCCAAAATGGTATGATGGTATTCTCACCTATCTTCTCACTCAAGAGATGCCACAAGGGTTGGACCACCGAAAGAAATAGAAATTTCTTCACTAGGTAAAGCACTTCCTTGAGACCAATGGACACCTCTACAAGGTGTTAGCCGATAGCTTAGTTCGTTGGTGTGTCCCTAATGTTGACCAATTATGCATTCTCCAAGATGCTCATGAAGGTCCTGATGGAGGACACTCTGTTGGGAGATGCACGGTCATTAAAATCATGATGGCAGAGTACTATTGGCCAACACCTTTAGGGATGCTCACCATTACATCTGCTCTTATGAATGATGCCAACAAGATGGTGGAATGACTGCTCAAATGAAGGAACCTCAACAATGGATTCAACCATTAGAAACATTTGACATTTAGAGCATTGATTTCATGGGTTCCATCATGCCCATGTCAAATGGAAAGGCATACATCATAGTTTTTGTTGACCGTTGTATGAAATGGGCAGAAGTAGCAACTGTCATTGACTATACATCCTCTACTACTATTCAGTTTGTATGACAAAATGTTATAAATAGGTTTGGTATGCCATGTGCATTAATTTTTGACAATGGAACTCACTTGATAGGTACTACTTTTCAAAAGCTTATGCAACACTTGGGGGTTGAACATAAATTCATAACATCTTACCACCTCCAAGCTAATGGTCAAGTTGAGGTTACCAATAGGAAAATCACAAGGATACTAACAAGAACTATTAGCAAGTGATGAGTGGCGAGGTACCCCTACACTCAACCATACGAAAAGAGCGTTGCACGCGTGATCTGGTCAAACTCCATAGATGGACTAGTTGTGGCACTGAGATAGTTAGCCTTAGGTCGCAGTTCACTGTCTTCCCACCTAGACTAGTATTGCATATGTCATGTATGGTTTAGTCTAGATGAGGTGTATGATGTGTTTCCTAATCTACGCTACTCCTGAAGGCAGTGGAAAATAATATTAACTAATCTAAGCTAAGAATAAAAGGGTAAGAAAATCTAATCTAGCCTAAGTGCGACAAGCAACCGATTCCTTGATCAACCGTATACATATTGGACCTCGTGCACGACTACCACTGGGACTACCAAGCATAGATCTAGGTACACCACTGGGATTACCAAGCGCAGACCCCAAATACGCCACTGGGTTACCAAGCGTAGATCCTAGCTACACCACTGGGCTACCAAGCAGTCACACTTAAATGCTCGTAATCAAGTCGTACTCATTCCACTTCTAGGAGTTTAAGGGTGAGAGACTAATCACGATGAGTAACTGATTCCTTGACTAGCCATACACATCTGTAGATGCTCGTAATCNAGCCACATCGTATTTATAGATATGGCGGTGGACTATGATATCACATATGCGATATCGTAGGGGAAGATGCGATATCGCATACACGATATCGCGAGGGATGCGATATCGCGGTGGACGCGATATCACGTACGCGATATCGCGGCTTGTGTGAATCGCGTCTCATCATACCCCCACGACTGAATAAAAACTCATCCTTGAGTTACAAGGAGAACAAGCTTTAGTGATTACATAGTGGATAGGTATGGGATTATTAACTGGAAAAAGAAATGGACTATTGCTGCAGTGTGGGAAGACACAACACAGAGAAAAAATACTACAACTACAAAAATGTGGAACTCATGTAGTTCCTGGTGGCGGTGGCTCCTCCATGGGTGCTTTCCCTTTGTCACGTGCTCCAAGCTTTGAAGGTTGATGATGCTGAAGAATAGCCTGGAGCTTCTCCTCTTCGGTCCGGGGGTCTTGTGCAGTCCATGCTAATGCTCTGATGTTTGATGGAGTTGGGACTTCCCACGGATAGGGTAGTTGCGGAAACATTTGATTAGCCTTGACATACCATGCCGTGAACACCCGTCGTTCCTCTTCATAGGCTCTAGCTTTGTCTTTGTATTTGTGAAGTTCTATTAGCCATTGAGCCAAGTCGGTTGCCACATCTTTCTATCCTTGGTAGCTTTCTTTTACCACTGCAAGTTTA
>MNCI01017705.1:55456-81165 GCA_015680685.1 Gnetum montanum
AAATAAATAAACTAAGTGAATGCTGCAATGATGAAGTAATCTTGATCTTTATTGCCGGTCATGTGCGTGTCCAAGTACGGCACACTCGAATAAAGACACCCTACAATTACATTCACCACACTGCGGGCAGACACGGGAAAAAATCTAACTCTGGAGGGATCAAACTGCTAGAGCTTCGCTACTCTAAAATTGGGATCCTAAATAAGGGAGAGCCACGTCTTATTTATAGATATAGTAGCGAACTGCGATATCACATACGCGATATCGTAGGGGAAGATGCGATATCGGGTACGCAATATCGCGGCCTGTGCGAATCACGTCTCATCAGCAAGTATAGAAAGGATTGGAGCACAAAAGTCAATGATGGCCTTTGGGCCTACTGCTCAACTTGGAAACTTCCTATAGGTTATTCTCCCTATGAGCTTGTGTACGAAAAATTACCAACACTTCCTATTCAATCTAAACTATGTACACTTTTAATAGCTTGTGACCTTGATCTTGACCTTGACTCGAGTCTAGTCCAAAAGGAATGACTGATGAATCCCAACCTGCTAGATGAAAATCAATTAACATCCTTATCATCTAATGAGTTTTTGAAGTCCTATAACAAAAAGCATCATGACCTAAAAATCAAAAAAGTCAAATTTCAACTAGGAGATAAGGTTATCTACTGGAACCCCATACATGTACCTCAATGAACTAAGCTTCAAACATTGTGAAAA
This sequence comes from Gnetum montanum, assembly GCA_015680685.1. NCBI lineage: Eukaryota > Viridiplantae > Streptophyta > Gnetopsida > Gnetales > Gnetaceae > Gnetum > Gnetum montanum. The sequence continues at coordinate 56,179 of MNCI01017705.1, forward strand.
GGACCTTACATTATTTATGAGACTTTTTTTTCTAGGGCCATGATGATCTATAAACCTAAGAGCCTAAACAAAAAATAGTTAGTCAACATCCAACAAATTAAACCTTTCTATGAGTATACACTAGCTAACACAACAAGCACCTTATCAGATGGACAACCATGCTCCATATTTTAGATCTCCTCCTTTCAACTTAGTTGTGGGGGAAATGGTCATCTATGTTAACAATACAAGCAGCTCCTTAGTTTTTCAACATTTTTGTTTTACAACTTTTTGTTTCATACATTCTTTAGTTTACATCTTTTTTTTATGTTATTAATCTTTTCTAATTTTTTTACACCATCATTAGTACATTTGCTAGTTCTTGAATATTTTACACTTTGTTTTATATTTTCTCTTATTTGGTGTGGTTTTTTAGCTTTTTTTTACTAAGTGCTAAGTACATTGGTAATACCTTACTTGATGGTGGTATGTACTATTTTTGCTATTTGATTGTTGGTGTCTAGTTTCTAGCTTTGAATTTCATTACAGATGATTAGGACATGGTTTCTTTTTCATGCAATAGGAAGTGAGCCCACAGCATCCACCCATCCACAAACTCTATGGTTTTTCTTATTTTGGAAATATGCAGTCCCTTTTTCATTAATAAAACTTTAATAAATGTGTGACTTTGGAAGTTTCTAGAATTGGGAAGGATTCAAAGGTTTGAATAGGGTGTGGCTTCAAGAGGATTCAATATTCTTTGTGCTTTTTTGTTTTCCTAGGTGCATGTGTGTTTTCATGGACTTCTTACCATTCCATGTCATCCAATAATAAGAAGTTGAATAAGTCCTTGCATGGTGTGGTTCTCATCAAAAAGAAAAAAAAAAGGATGAGGATTCAAAGCACACCCCTTGGATAAAATAAATGCATATGTCTTTGCATGATGCGGTTCTCATTTCAAAAAAAAAACATAATGGGAATTCAAAGCACAACCCTTAGACAGAATAAATGGGTTATAAGCACTGGTTATGGGACTAGTCCCCTCTAACTAAGGCCCTTCCTTACTTCCTACTTCTTATCTAATAAGGAACAATGGTTGTTTTGTGGGAACACTCTTATGTCTCAAGGTATGGATTAGTCTTAGAATGTCGATGTGAAGTCACTGAATGTGGTTGGTTTTTCTCTAGACTAAGGATGGATCTTATCAAGTCATTTAACCATAAAATCTACAAGGGACTTCATGTGATCGTAATTAGGAACTCCATCCCACTTTCTCTCTCATCCATCTATGCTTTCCATGTCTCACTTCATTGTCAGTTTCATGTTTTTGTTTGATGTCCTAGTTTGATGTGTCGGAATTCTTAATTGATTACTTCTAGGTTTTTGTACTTAACCTTCAATAATCATTAATCATCCATGGAGCCTACAAACTCTTTGGTTTGAAGTTATGCAAGGGCATAAGAGGCTTGTGCCTGCTTTGGGGAGGACCCACATGCATATGTTTTGGTTGGGTTAGTTAAGTTCTTTACCCTTAAATACTTTTACAATCAAATTCTTTTTGTTTACCCCAACAGTGGCATCCAATTGTGCACATCTTCACAACAATTTTCAATGAACCTTCCTTTTTATTGTTGTAAATTCTTATACCCTCTTCAAATATTTCCTTGTATTGAACTTTTTCAAATTTAATGGACCACTTAATTTAATTAACCGTATATATCAACCTTCCCACTAATATTATTCAAGGAACCAATCAACCACAATCACAACCTAGCCTAGTGTAACCACTGATGAGATAAGGCATTTAATAGTTATGTGTTACACATTGCATACTAATTCATGATTCTATTGTGATTGTAGAGGGAAGCATGGACTGGAAGTGAGACTATCTTCACCAAGGATGTAGTAGTACCACACAATAAGAATTGTTTGTGATTGTTAGATCTCTTTTCTCTCTCTCATTCTTCTACTACCAAGAGGTGTTGGATGTCAATGTTATCCAGGGTGTTGAATTCTCTTATCATGAACACCCCATTTTGTAAAAATTGCACTTTCATACACTTGGGCACTCAAAGTCTATTGTTTTAATTGAGTTAGTTTGTATGCAATCAATAATCCCATACCTACCAAATATTTTGTAAAGAATTTGTTCCTTCCCTTCTACACTCAAGGACGAGTTTTCATTCAGTCCTGGGGATATGATGAATCACATTTACATCTACTCTGATGTCAAGCATGCAACATCGAAGCTACAATGTTGCGTACGCGACATCAGGGTCTAGATGCGACATCACATATGCGATGTCAAAGTGTATACTCTAGGCCTATAAATACTATGCTTAGGCTTTAGTTTTCACAATTAGTTTTTCGATCATTCTTTGTCAAAGTAGCAAAGCTCTTGCCATTTCTTTTCCTCAGAAGGATTCTAAGTGTGTATGGTTCTTTGTTCGAGCATTGATGTACCTGAGCATAGCAATGTGATACGAATAAATGAACTCTTTTGACAATCCTTGCAACATTGAGAATAACTTAATATTTTCTTTATTGCATTTTACTTTCATGTTGTTTACTTTAATGCATTTGAATTAAGCACTTTATTTCTAGCAGTTAATGAACAAGAGCACAACCACTTCGAGCATTCATATAGTACTTGGTAACCTAGCAACATTTAACATTTGGTAACCCAGCAATGCTATATGTGTTCAGGATGTGTCCAGGAAAGTGGGGCGGTTACTTGTGTTAGGCTAGCTAGGCAATAGATGAATTAGATCTTTAATTACTTTACCTTTCATTCTTGTTGTAGGTGATCAAACTCATAAAATGTAAAATAAAAAAAATCATATACCTCAATTACACTTAAACCACATGCTTGAACTTCACAAGTGTAGTTGGGAAGACAATGAATGTTCTCAATGCCCATTTCACTTCCTAGAAGAGCTAGTGCATGAGATAACCATACATCCACGAAATTCAACTAGATCGCATGTAACACCTTATGATTCGTATGGTTGGGCATAGCGAGACCTCATTGCTCATAATTAATAGTTGAACTTTATCATAAAAAATAAATAATTATCATTAGGGGGTGTTGGAACCCAAATGTTTTTAAATAATATCCATCCTTGGGGTGTGGTAAAAAAAGAAAATAAAAGAAATAAAAAAATAATATTTAGCCCCAAAACATATAATCAATTTAGAACTTTATAACTCAATATTATTCAATAAAATCAAACCCATAACTTAGAGGTTCCAAATCAAGAGTCTTACCACTAGTCTAATACTAGGTCAAGAGACATACTCTTTCACAATAATTATTATGGGTATGTATTGCTTGGACTTTGTTACAGAATAACTCTAGGCCAAGAGATAAACTTTTGAAAGAGAATTGTTATGGGAGAATGTACATTAGCTTTGAATTTATTTTTCAACATGAAAATCAATTCTCAATGAATCAGTCATGGGATTTCATTGATTTGATAAAGAAAAAGATTCTCTTGGCCATATGATAGATATATAGCTGATGAGTGGCGAGATACCCCTACACTCAACCATACAAATACGAGCGTAGCATGCACGATCTGGTCGAACTCAGTAGACTACGTGTCTACACGCCCCATGGAACACTTAGGGTTAATCATTCGTTGTCTTCCCAGACTTACTTGTAGTTGTCACGGTGTATGGTTAAGTAAGTCTGAGGTATGTGATTTTTATGCTTTTTATGTTTTTGTCTCCTATGCTAACAAGGTGAAGGGTAGAGAGACTAATTACTAACTCTAACTAATGAACTAAGTCTAAATTAACCTAGCATCAACATTCGTTCCCACTTACCGTACACACCCTCAACCGATGCAACCTTGGCTACCAAACGCTAATCGTTGCTGGGATCACCAAGCGTAACACACGTGCTTGAAGTGGTTGTACTAAGGCACTTAACTAGGAGAGAAGGGTTGAAAGAGAAAGTAGTAAATAACAGATAAGAAATAACAATAAAGAAAATCCTAATTAGCCTATTCTATGTACTGCAAGGTTTATCCACGAAGCTCGTATTTATTGCCGTACACAAACTTGTGTTTAGGTACAATGTCTACTCGAATAAAGATCCATTCACTTTGGGACTCCTATTGTGGGCACATGGAAAATATTCTATCTCTGGAGTGATCAATCTGCTAGAGTTTCCCTACTGTTTAGCCTAGGATGATCAAACAAGGGAGAGCCGTCTCTTATTTATAGATATGATGGCGCATCGTGATATCGTGTACGCGATATCGCAGGGGAAGATGCGATATCGCAGCCCATGCGATATCATGTCCCATCATACCCCCATGACTAAATGAAAAATCATCCTTGAGTTCCTTACAATAATATCAGGAAGGTATGGGATTATTGACTCAAATGAAACTAATGGGATGACATGTGAACGGATCATCATTACAAGACACAACAAAACTAGTGTTCATGACAACAAGGGTGAACACCTTATTACATTGACATCAGGCCTCATTTGGCAGTTGAGAAAGAGAGAAAAAAAGAAATTTTTACTTCTTCCAATGCCAAGATTGCATCTTTCGTTGTTCATCTGTAAGCCCATCATCAATCTCATTCCTTGCAAGTTGCTTCAGCACTACTCCATTCCAAGTGCTCCCTCCAGATCCGGTCTTTTGTTGCATGATCACCATCTGCACACACAACACAGTCTTATATTAGTAAGGGTAAATGAATTTCAATGTGGTTGATACCTTGTTGTGGTGAAAATCCATTGGCTGGGTTGTGGTATGGCTGATTCAGGTTTGGAGATATATTAATGATGGCTACCGAAGGTGTAGGGGTTAGGAGAAAATCAAAAAAATTGGGCCCCGTACACCCATGACTAATCACGAACCACCGGTAGCGAGAGAATGGAAAAAGAAAAGGAATAAGAAAGATGAATAAAAAGAGACAACGGTAACGTCGATAAAGTGGATGTCAAGATGGAAATGAACGAAATAAAATGGATTGCGAAAATGTTAAGGGAAAGAATTTAACAGATGCACCAAATAGGAATGCCAATGGGTCCTCTCCAAAGCAAGCTCTTGCCCTTCATGCCCTAACAAACCCACATTCAAAGAGTCCGTAAGCTCTGGGAATGTCCTTTGGAACAATAGTTAAAGTCTTAACCGTGAGAATTTACCAAAAATAAAATAATGTATCTACCAAAATATACACTAGTGATACAACCGACAATGAGGTGAACAATGGAGAAAAGGGTGGAGAGAAGAGAATGGAATGAAATCGCAACAATAAGATGGTGTACAGCCCCTTATAGATTTCATGATTAATGTGACTTGACAAATCTCATTCCAACTCTGGCCTCAAACCGACCACATCCAGTGACTTCGCATCAATGCATTTGGCCAATCCATCCACTTGAGTAAGAAGAATGCATCTCCAAAGAGCCACCACCATTTTGACAAAACAAATGAGGAGAGAATGGGAAGCGAGAAGGGCCTTAGTTAGTGGGAACGTTTTTGGTTCCATAACCAGTGCTTGTAGCCCAAGGGATTATTTCATCTAAGGGGTGTGCTTTGAATTCTCACTTTTTTTTCTCTCTCTCTCTCTTTTTTGTTTTGTGTTTTTATGCGTGAGAACCACACCATGCAAAGAATTCTTATTTTTATTGACTCAGCTTCCGAGAATTGGGTGACATCAGAATGATAAGAAAACTCAAGAAGAAAACATCCAAGCACCCAAGAAAACGGCTAACATAAATGCATCAAGTTCCTTTGAAGTCACAGCCTTTTCAAACCTTGAGTCCTTCCTTAGTTTGAGAAATACCTAGTCACCAATTCGTTAAAGTTCTTATTAGAAAGGGGAATGTACATTTCCAAGCCAAGAGAGACCATAGAAATTGGTGGATGTATGGATGAAGTGAACTCATTGCCTACCATATCAAAAGAACATACCTTAGTGTCAACATCATAACTTAAAGGTAAAAACCAAACATTAGCAATCAATGAAAATAGTTCATACCATCGTGAAGAACATTTATTGGGTGACAAACTTACAAGGTGGATAACACACACACAAACACACACAAAAAATTGGAAAAGTATAACGATGTTGCAAAACAAAAACAAGAAAAGTTAAAGAAATTTGTAAAACAAAAATGTGTTAAACAAAAACATGTAAAACAAAAATGTGTAAAACAAAAACTTGTAAAACAAAAATGTGTAAAAAAAAACTTGTAAAAAAAACATGTAAAAAAAACTAAAAAGAACTGAGGACCTTCAATGATTAGCATAGGTGGCCATCTCCCCCATGACTAAATTGCAAGGGAGAGATCCAAAATAATGAACGTCTATTTGAATTTCGTAAAAGTGCCCAACTTCTCCCTACTAATGTTCTCAAATTAAGGGGTGGAAGTTGGCAACACTCATATTCCAATGTGTTTATCCCTTCATTATTAGCATGAGTTCCCTCAGTTCGTTCTGTGCATATTAGTTTGCTCTTCCTAGTAGCTGTCAACCACGGGGTGTCTACTACTAGTGTGGTTGCTACATACAGGCACCTCTGAATTTGTATTTCTTGGGCACACCGATCACATGGAAGAGATGCTGAACATTCTTCCATGTCATCACCCTCTGAGTCACTGTATGTGATGCACGAAACTTTCTTCTTCTCGATCTTTCCATATATGTTTATCTTAGATATCTGCAAGGAAAGATCGCAGATCCCTAGGTAAGCATCTACTATACTTAGCCATGGCCTTCCCATTATAATTGGGAAGCCCCCTTTGTTACTATTAACTTCAATCACCAAGAAGTTAGCTGGGTATGACCACCCACACACAGTGGTAATGATGTCCTCCATCAATCCCAAGGGAATGGTGATGGACTGGTCAACCAGCTCAAGTTGAATGTTGCTCTTCTTAAGTTGGGGTAGGTTCCAAGCCTGATACATTTCTCGTGATATTAAATTGAATCTGGAACCTGAGTCAAGAAGAGCCTTATGTAGTTCATTCTCTGCGATTTGTAAATAGATTAAGGGGCTCCCAGGGTTAGATAGCTTCTTGGGAAGGTGGCCTACCTTGACCCAGTCAGTTACGATATGTGTTAACATAACCATATGTGTACAACTCTATTGTTGAACTGAAGGGTGCTCCGAAGTGTTAGATGGTGGAGGAGTTTACATGGGCTCAACCGCTTGTTGTGAGAGTTTGTTTGGGCTTCTGGTTCTGAAGAAGGGTCTTCTCTTTTTACAGTTGTTAGAACTAGGAGCAGGTTAAATATTTATAGCTCTTGCAGTGTTACGTTGCTGCGGTTGAGTAGGGAGTTCCCCTTGCATTGTTGGAGCAAGTTGTATGGGAACTATAGGTGGAAGAGGTGCGAATGGAGTTGGAGGATGGGATGAATGTGGAATGTCTCCTGAAGGAGAAGGAGTCCTCCTGAAGTACTCCTAAACTTGGTAGTGACGTTGGGAAGTTGTGTGACCCATAGAGTCACTTGGAGAAACTGGCTGCTGCACATAGTAACCATATGGATTTGGCTGCCGGTAAGGATACTGTTGTGTCGACAGTAGCATCCCCCATGACTTTGGGTATTGCCACTGCTGATGCTATCCGATGGGTTGTGGTGGAATTCCACTTGGATAGTACGTTAGTGGTTGGTGGAACTGCCTTGGGTTACCTTGAGGATAAGGTAACCTTCGGGGTGTTTGCCTTTGGTTAAGTCTCGGATTAAGTGCATACACCCCAGACTCCTGTAGATGTGAGATAATTGGACAACATCCCTTAGGATGGTCATATTGGCAGATCTCACATCCACCGTCATCGTCTGCGTCTAAATCCATAGCCCCATCGAAGATAGTAATTTTCCCCTTACCCTTGTTATGTGTAGGGCCCGAATCTCTTTGCTTTGTTTTACCTTTGTCACTACTTCATTCCACCTTAAACTCTTCTACGATTTTTAAGACACTTTCAAGTCTAGAGTGTAAGGAATCCCACAATTGGTCTACCTTAGCCAATACTTCTGTTGTTAATTTTTGAATTGGCAAGGTTTTTCAATTCACCAACTCTTCGAGTGGTGACTCATCCTCCTCATCACAAAATCTCACTCCCTTCTTCCGAAGGGAGGGATCATGGTTGTATTCTTCCGCACTTTTCCTTTTTCATAGCTCACCTTCTTCTTTTGCTACTTGCTCCAACAAGCGATGTACTTCATGGGCTCTAAGTTCTAATAGTCTCCCTTAGGCATAAGTCCCAAGGATTCTTCTAGTTTCATGCCTTAGCCCATCCACGATGTGGTGAAGTTGATCCCATTGAGCGTGTCCATGGCCCGGGCAACGATGTAACAATGTATAGTAGCGGGCCATGGCAGCATCCAAGGGTTCATGAGTACCTTGCTTCCATCCTTGGATCTGCTTACGCAAATTAGACACTCTGGAGTACGTTTGATACTTATCATTGAAGAGTTCTAACATCGTACTCCACCTCCTGATGGTTTTCGGCTCTAGGGACCGGTACCAACTCTTTGCTTCTTTGGTGAGTGTCCTGGGAAACAACTTAAGTTTTTGCCACTCGTTTTCTATGTTCTGCAAGGTGCAGGCATCATGGAATGCCTATAAATGATGTTGTAGATCAGTGTTGTATCCCCCTTTAAAGCGTGGGATATTGTTCATGTCTAAGTGTTTGATCCGACTGTCCTTTTGATGCCTTATTGGAATCCTTACAGCCTCCGTGATATCGAGCATACTTCTGGTTGCAAGTAGAGGCTGGTCATGATCATCTCTTTCATGATGCCTATGATGTCTTCGTTGTTCCCTACTCTCCCTTTGATCATGCCCTTGTCCTCTCTCTTGACTTTCCTGTCGAGGTCTCTCGTTTCATCTACCTCTATCCTCACCATTATGTTCATGGTAGCTACGCCTAGATGTGGAAGGAGAGGGTGAGTGGGGAGATGAAGGAGAAGAAGAAGGGGAACCATCACCATGACGATGCTTCTTACCTTCTCTTCGGCTGCTACAGCCCTGATCGTGATTACGATCTAAGTGCCCGTCCTTATCATGAGTTGTTGTTCCCTTTGTGAACAATTGGTGTTCACGGGAATCAGAACCAATGTTATGTATCAGTGATCGTAGGTTCTAATACCCAACCTCCTTACCATCGTTAAGAGGGGGAACATCATTTGCTAGGGAACCCATGATAATGGGTTCCTCATCTCCTATTTTACTAAGGACATGCGGACCTTTGTCCTTCAATAGTGTATGTTGGCTCTCCTGCCTTGAGTCCCTGATATGTTGTGCTTCTATGGGATGATAATCCCTTTTATCAAAATCTGCTATAACGTATTCAGCATAGAGCTGTGTCATGCCAATCTGTGCCAAAGCATGGAGGAGCATGTTAGGGATTGATTGATCTAGAGGTAACACGATGTTACCTTGCAGATCTCTCCATCGCAGCTGTTCGTCTTGATGGAGGATAAAGGTAAAGTTTGGAATATACTCATTGGGATGAGTATAGACCATCCAGTATTGTTGAGGACTTGGCTAATTTTGGTTATGTGTTTTTGATTGCCGACTATCTTGTGTATTATCCCTAGGTGGTGAGTTGCTTTTGTTAGAAGAAGACATTGTTATCAATGTGCTAATTTTACCGTTATATAAATTTTTCTTATAATTAACTCGAAGGTTCATTTAGGCTCCCAACGATGTGAGTGATATCCTATGTTCTATTCGGCGCACAAACACTTAATCCCTGGCAATGGCACCAATGATGAGTGGCGAGATACCCCTACACTCAACGATACAAATACGAGCGTAGCACATGCGATCTGGTCAAACTCCGCAGACTAAGTGCCTACAGGCCCCATGGAACACTTAGGGTTAATCATTCGTTGTCTTCCCAGACTTGTAGTTGTCACAGTGTATGGTTAAGTAAGTCTGAGGTATATGATTTTTATGCTTTTTTATGTTTTTGTCTCCTATGCTAACAAGGTGAAGGGTAGAGAGACTAATTACTAACTCTAACTAATGAACTAAGTCTAAATTAACCTAGCGTCAGCATCCGTTCCCACTTATCGTACACACCCTGAACCGATGCAACCTTGGCTACCAAAAGCTAATCGTTGGTGGGATCACCAAACGTAACGCACGTGCTCAAAGTGGTCATACTGAGGCACTTAACTAGGAGAGAAGGGTTGAGAGAGAAAGTAGTAAATAACAGATAAGCAATAACAATAAAGAAAATCCTAATTAGCCTATTCCATGTACTGCAAGGTTTATCCACAAAGCTCGTCTTTATTGCCGTACACAAACTTGTGTTCAGGTACAATGTCTGCTCGAATAAAGATCCGTTCACTTTGGGACTCCTATTGCGGGCACATGGAAAATATTCTATCTCTGGAGTGATCAATCTGCCAAAGTTTCTCTACTGTTTAGCCTAGGATGATCAAACAAGGGAGAGTCGCCTCTTATTTATAGATATGACAGCACACCGCGATATCGCATACGCAATATCACAAGGGAAGATGCAATATCGCGAGGGATGCGATATTGCAGCCCATGCGATATCGCGTCCCATCAATAGCTAAACTAGTAAGTAGTTTGGTTACCCAACAATCAATATGTGAACCCAAAAGTGACAAATACTCATTTTTTTATATTATTCACACTCATAGTTAGCTTTAGTTAAGTTATTTTCTATTTTTAGCAAAATGAACCATACAACATTATTGACAATATGTCTTAGTCACATTTAATCATACATTAACAATGAGGTGTTAGCCTATTATTAAGACACTTGATTTGGAAGCTCTAGGTCATGGGTTCGATTTTAGTGGGAAATGTCGAATTATATAAAGTTCTTATTGGACTATTGATGAGCGATGAGCATCCCCTATGCATAACCATACAAATTATAGGTGTGTACATGTGATCTGGTCGAATTCCATGGACACTTAATGCTAGCCCATCCACAAATTAAGACACAATCTACGTTGATACTTGTAGATCTTATGGTTAGGTGTTGGGCATACTTACCACTCATTAACTACTAAGTTTTACCTTTTTTAGATGGCATTCTATACCGATGATCTGCCCTATTTAAGTGTTTTTACATATAAGTTATTTGCATTAACAATTTTTTTTTTTTAGTTTTTTTATCCCTTGATTTCTGTCATGAAATGAAATGAACAATGTATTACCATTGTCATGAAATTCTTTCATTCTATCATCATTATGAAACAAAGTTGGAAGCTAAGATAATTGTAATATATGTATACCTAAAATATGAAATTCGTCTATTCTATCATCATTATGAAACAAAGTTGGAATCCAAGATAATTGCAATATATGTGCACCCAAAAATATATAGTCTAATTAGAACATTATAACATAGCATTGCTCACTAGGATCAAACCTGTGACTTGGAGCTTTTAAATCAAGGGTCTTATCACTAGGCTAACACTTCATTGTTGGAGATAAAGAGCACCCTTACTTCACCTAAATTTGGTCCAAAACTTAAAATTTTTACACCCTCTTAGCCATTACTATAAGTTAAAAGGAATTTCTACCATAGGTGCACTACGTTTAACCTTGTGTGGTCAAATAAAAAATAGTTAAAATTTTAACTACCATAAGGATACATACCATCAAATTTCAGTCCCAAACCTTCATTGGCATAACCCTATCACCCCTCATGTAAAAATTTTTAATTCCACAACTCATTTAATTTTCTAGGAAATTTTTTTATAATGCATTAATTCTGCTAATAAGATTGTCATGAGTGAAAAACCATAAATGGATTCACATTGGACATAACCATCTTAAGCTATGTGTGTCATAGGTCCCACCGTTGCATGCCAATGGCCCCAGTAGTAGGTAGGGTGGGATCCAGAGACATATTTAAATGATATAAAAATAATTTATGTATTAACCAACTTTTGCAATAATAAGTGCAAAGTTCAGTATTCAATTCCTTAGTTTTACAAATTTCATATCTATTATCAAATGTATTTAGAATTTTTTCACCTCATGTATTTGTTGAAGCACTATGTATGACCATATATATTTGTGTGTATATATATACTCACATTTATTATACATGAACTACATATGGTTTGGTATTTTAAGCAATCAATTATCCGAGTCGGTAGAGGAAACGGTTCATATATTTTAAAGACAATTATCCATAAAACCATCCATGTTGATAGTTTCCCTTGTCACTTCCTCATTATGTATAGCGGTTGTGCATTTTCTGACTAGAATGCAATAAACGACAATAACGGCATCAACCCCCTTTTCCAAAAATCTTACCCTATGCAGAAATGTTTTTCTGAATGCCTTGCTTACACAAGCAATATTCTTTCTTTGCATGTTTTAAACGGCGAGATAAAAAAGCTAAAAGCAAAAGTATTACTCTTGTGGCTGTTTTTGGATGCGAGAGAAAATGTTAAATGCATTCATTCTTAACTTAAAGCAAGTGGTTATGGAGAATCTTTATTTCCATAATACCTATAAACTCATCATTTGGTGTGAAATACAAAATAAAGTCGTGATCCACATTGGTGTGAAATACAAAATAAAGTTGTGATCCACAACATTTGGTGTGAAATACAAAATAAAGTTGTGGTCCACAATGTTTGTCCCATTCTCTTGTCCCCTCTCTGGGCTCGGATATCGAAGGATTCCCTTGTCCCCTCTGTCTCTCGACTCTGACCACGAAGCATTCTCTTTTTTCCAAAATATTTGCTTTCCTGTCCATGCTTATAAGAAGCGCTGTACACGTGCTAAAAGCTTATGCAATAAAAAGCTTAGTTAACTTTGGCTTATGCGGATCAGCTTAACCACTTAACTGCTTTTGTTCCGGAGTTTCTGTTTTGCCTATTAATTAAGGAGTTAATGTGATAATTAACAAGGGCACGGAACAGCAAAACATGCCTTTTGTGCCTTCCTTAGAACAATAAAACTTATTATCATTATCCTGCAATGATTATGTAGAATGAATGTGTGGGGTGCGGAATATAAATACTGTAGTATTAAAGATGAAAGTGTTACCCCAAGAAGCTATTTCGCAAATAGTTATGCAGGGTGTGAAAATTCTGAGGCTTTCATTTTGTTCCCTGGGCGGCTGGTACAACTTACAGCTTAGTAGAAAGGCCTGGATTCTTCTTATCGATTACCTGTACTACAATATGTAATCAAAGTGATTGAAGTTTAAAATGGATATTTAAAATCTAATGATGTGATGCGCAGCACGGCTTTGCTGTAATTTCCGACAAACGGGAAACGCTGTGGGAAGAAAAGAATGTCCAATTAAAACATCGCAGAGTTCGGTACGTGCGTTTAACTGTCCAAGTATATATAGACGAACATGGTTTTTTGTTTATGTAGGAGGGGAGGATAGAGCAGCTAGTAGAACTCTGACGCAGAGATGTCAAACGGAAAAGAAAGCAGAGATGTAAGGGTTTTGATCAAGGATAGGGAAAACGTGATTGAAGTTGAGAGCTTAGACAGAAAGCAAAATGAAGAAGAGATGGATGTTTGGGTACAACGGCACAGAGATTTGTTTCGTAGTAGTCGAGTTGCGCAAGGACGATGAGCAAGCAGCACAGAAAATAACGTAATGATATACTGCCCGCCGGAATTCATGATGGAAGCGTAGAATGTAAGAGGTGGTTTGTTCCGGCAGTAACTAGTATCGGTCTCTTGCATTTCCGTTGCTCAGATGGAGTTGGCGTTGTTTCCATGGGTGCAGTGCCCTGAGGAAGAAGCCATATCTTTCATTATGGAAGGATATGGAGATGCAGAGCGCCAAAAAATCACGGAAAGCCTAATATCTGACATTCGTGGGCATGGACAAAAGATCAATGCGTGTTACAGCGATGGCATGCGCGTTCCGGTGTTTCTGAGTGGCCATCGATTCGCGTGGATGATGGTGGTGGATGCGTGCTATCTTTTGGTGGCGCTGTCCATTCTATCACAGAAAGCAAACGTAGAAAGCGAACGCCGGCATGCACTGGGACTTCTGCAGGGAGAAGGCTATCATTGCCAGAAAGTCGTGCATGATCTGCTCAAGATAGAGAACCAAATTCCACTTTGGGTTGTCAAGTTTGTGGCCACACATCTCCGCGGATGGGAGCCCAGTCCGAATGGAAGAGAATTGTCACAACTGGTTGATATGCAGAAAGTTTTGGTAAGGCTCTGTCCTTTCTCTTATCTCCGACTTCTCAGATATTGTGCTCATGTTATTTTGGGAGTCGGTGGAAAGCAAATGGAGACACTGGTACAACAACGATCGAGGTGACTCTCAAGTCTAATTGAAGCATTATCTTTGTTTTTTCTAAACACTTCATCCAAAATAATTGAAATATAAATGCACTCCAAAGTATATATTCAATTTATAACTTGCTTTATAACTTAGCATTGTTTATTAGATTTAAAAATCTTAGGGAAGCTTCTAGCGGCGGAAACTCGAAAGGTGCCTGCGGAGCTTGGGATTATAGTGGTACATCCCATCCTGCATTTGCTTGACTTGCTGCACAAGATATTGAAGAAGATGGAGTTAGGATCGTTGACAGCACAGTCAGTGCTAGCAGGCCAATGCTGGGTGACACTGCCGATCCTGGCCATGGTTGCAGTGGCAATGGGCAGTGTGCTTTATGGCAGCCACGCAGTTCAGTCCATACAGTCAATCTAGGATGTCTTAGAATCAGGTGTGAAGATGAATGTGTCAACCAGCGCTGTTGGTATCCAGTCTGCAGTGTATTGGAGGGAAGAAGGGGGCCAACTGGGCTTGCCTCACACTCGCGTAGACGAGCTTGCGATGGTGGCCCTCTGGAACATGGTCGCCTTAGAAAATCTAAATCCCGAGCTTGCAATTATGTGTGCCTCATGAGCGACCTTCTGGGGTCCGCCGACGATGTCATGCATTTGGAGAACGAGCAAATTATCGAACGCGTTGCTTCTTCTTGCAGAGATGATGTGGTCCAGATGTGGCAGGATCTCAAGCTTTTAGCCACCACCAGCAGCGGAAATGCGCACAGAGACGACAAAAACATACCCACAGACCTGGACATGCGCACGTACGGAGAGCAAAGCGAAAGTTTGTTGTCGGATTCCGAGCCAATCCGATCCGCACATACATCGCTCCCCGAGTTTGTGGATTCAAGGCAGCATCCTTCGTCTGGGGTGAGATGCCTGAGTACTGGATCAATGTTCTACGCAGCGATTATGGGTCCAGCCCATCGCTGGCTATCTCCACAGTAGGAGCAATTGCTCTCTCTTGATGACTGTAGCTCAGGGTTTTTTAATTGTTTTATCCATGCCCTGGCACAAAAGGATAACACCCTCCCTTCCTCCCGAATGCCATTGCTGCCTGCACTTTCATCTCTGGTTCTATTTTTATTGATCAGTCCTCTTTCTTTCCTGTTTTAAGCGTTGATGTGTGTGCCAAGTTGCCAACTGCTACGTAGATGTATGTATCAAATGTGTGCTAGCATATTTTTGTGGATAGTGTCAGGTTGCATTAATATGCTTGCCATGAAATTTAATTACAAACTTATGGTGCTAGCATTAAAAAAATGTATTCATACATGTATCATTTTAGAATAAATTTTATTGGTTATACCTTTTGTGGCTAAAACAAAAATATTGTTATATTTGCATAAAAGCTTTACATACCTCTATTTTTTGATATGCCCCATGTTTAGGTAATTTGACTTTGTTTAGCCAATTCTACTCAAAGCTTGTATCAAGTTTCTATTCAACTACATTCACAAAACAACAAAGCATAGTTTGCATTCTTCTTTACCTAAAAGAAGTGGTATCCTCAAAGGTTAACTTGTTATCTATATATGTCTTAAATATGCAGAATAAAATGAATATCAATGGTATTGAACAACTCAAAGCCCATCCAACAATTATAGATAAGAAGGTTTAATGAATAGGGTTATCAATAATAAAGCACCAAAGTTGATGAGCGGAGGTACCCCTACACTCAACCATACGAATACAAGCATGTACACACGATCCAGTCAAACTCCGCGGATAAACTAGTTGTGGCACCTAGAAAATTATACGTTGATCGCAGTTCGCTGTCTTCCCACCTGAACTAGTATTTGTTTCGTCACGTATGGTTTAGTCCAGAGTGAGGTGTATGATGTGATTCTAAACTAGGCTACTCCTAGAGACAATGGGAAACAATCTTGATTAAGCTAATAGGCAACATAGAGTAAAATCTAAGCTAGCCTAAATGCGATGAACATTTGTCCTTAATCATCCGTACACATCTTGGACCTTGTGTACTACTTTTGGGATTTCCAAGCACACATTACTTGAGCACTACTAGATACACTACTGGGTTACCAAGTAGTTACACTTAAATGTTTGTGATTAAGTCGTACTCATTCCGCATTAGCAATAGGAAGTGTAATTGACGATAAAGGAAATATTAACTAGATAGACAACAATAAATAATCAACAATTAAATTAAATAAAAGCTAAGTAAATAAGAATGAAAGTGAGAGTAATTAATTGCTAAGTAGACTATGGTATAATCTAGCCTAACACAAGTAACCATTCCCACTTCCCGGACACATCCTGAACTTCGTGCAAATACTGCTAGGCTGTCAAACGTTAATCATTTCTGAGCTACCAAGTGTCACACGTATGCTTGAAGGGGTTGTGCTTGTGTAATTTAATGATTTGCTTAATTGATCAAAATGAATTGTTGCGCTAATAACATGAATGTAAAGTGCATAAAATGAAATAAAATAAAATAAATGCGTACGAAAACAAATCTCAAGTGCTGCAAGGATGAATCAAAGAGCTCGTCTTTATTGCCAACACAATGTTGTGCTCAAGTACATCAATGCTTGAATAAAGATCCATCCACACTTAGACCTCCTGTTGCAGGCACTTGGAAAATATTCTAACTTTCGAATGGACAAACTACAAGAGTTTCCCTACTTGACTGCTAAAAACCTTCCCCCAATTGTGCACTTGGGCATTGTATTTATAGATTTGGGAATAACCGCTCTAATAATTAGAATAACTACTAGAGTAACCGCTAGAGCAATTGCTCTAATAATTAGAATAACTGCTAGAGTAACCGCTTCATCATATCCCCATGACTGAATGAAAAATCGTCCTCAAGTACAAAAGAAGAGGAACAAGTTCTTTACAAAATATATTAGGGGGATGTGGACTTATTTGACTGACATGTAGGGTGACATAAAAAAAACAAACAAAGACAGAAGTGCCCAAGCATACAATATTACAATTACGTACAAAATTGGTGTTCATGACAATTAGGAAAGAACACCAACAGATCTAAAGGACATCTAAGCCCTCAATAGAAGAATGAGGGAGAGGTGAAAGAGATCCAATGGTCATGAACAATCTCCCGTGGGTGATATGGTTGCATCCTCCTTGGTGACGACAGTCTTGCTTCCAATCCATGCTTCCCATTGCAATCACAATAAAACCAAGGATATGTACATAAATAATGGCTGAATACCTTGTCTCGTCAGTAATTTTATCTAGCCAATTTATGATTGTGATAAATTTCTTGCTTGATATTGGTAGTGAAAAGACTGATGAACGGGTTAAATAATAGAAGCAATCCATACAATTCAGAGAAAACTTGACACAAGTAGTGGAAATAGGGTATTGACAACAATAAAAAGGAATTCATTACAAATAGTTGTGAAGGTGCATACAACTTGGATAACATGGATGTGGTAAATAAAAAGAATTTAATTGTAACAATGTCTAAGGGTAAAGAACTTAACTTAACCAAACTAAAAGATATGTAAGTGGGTCCTCCCCAAAGCAGGCATAGGCCTTTTATGCCCTTGCATAACTTCAAAACAAGGAGTCCATGGGCTCCATGGATGATTAATGATTACAGAAAGTTAAGTGCAAAAACCCAAAAGTAACTGACTAAGAAACCAGACACATCAAACCAAAACATTGAATCAAAACATGAAACCGGCAGCGAGGTGAGATATGGAAAGCATAGATGGATGACAGAGAGAGTGGAATGGAGTTCCTAATTATGGTCACATACAGTCCCTTGTGGAGTTTGTGATTAAATAACTTGGTTGGATCCATCCTCAATCTAGATCAAAACCAACCACTTTCAGTGACTTTGCATCGACATTCTAAGGCAAGTCCACCCCCTAAGATACAAGAATGTTCCCACAAAACAACCACCATTCCAAATAGGAGAGAAGGTAGGAAATGTGAAAGGCCTTAGTTAGAGGAGACAAGACAAGTCTCATAACTAGTTCTTATAGTCCTTTTATTTGGTCTAAGGTGCGTGCTTTGAATTCCCATGTTTTTTTTAATGGGAACCATACCATGCAAATACCCATGTGACTTTCGCATTTACTTTGTCTAAGGGGTCTGCCTTAGATCCTCATCTTTTTTTTTGTGGTGAGGACCACACCATGCAAGGAATTATTTGACTTCCTATTGTGAAATGATGTAGAATGGTGAGAAGTTTACGAGAACACTCCTACACGCAGGAAAATAGAAAAGCACAAAGAATACCACATCCCTTTGAAGCCACACCCTGTCCAAACCTTTGATTCTTTCCTAATTCCAGAAACTACACAAGTCACCAATTTATTAAAGTTGCATTAATGAAAAGAGACTACATGCTTCCAAAACAAGGAAAACCATAGAGTAAGTGGATGGGTGGATGATGTGGACTCACTACCTATTACATGAAAAGAAACCATGTCCTAGTCATCAGTAACGACAATCAAAGTCAAGAACTAGATATCAACAATCAAATTAGAAATGAAACATACCACCATTGAGTAGCACATTACCATTGTGCTTAGCACCTTATTAGCAAAAAGAGTAGAGAATTATACCAAACATAAGAAAATATAAAGAAAGTAAAAGAGTATTCAATAAATATTAAATATACTAACTATGGTGTAAAACAAAAACTTAGAAAAGATCAATAATCCTGAAAAATAAAAAGATGTAAAACAAATAATATGAAAAAAAAGTGTTGTAAAACCAAAAATGTGTAAAATAAAAAATCAAAAAACACTTAAGAATCCTAGAAATTAGAATGGGGAGTAACCCCCACGACTAAACATTTGGCCATGGCTAGGATTAATAAATGGAAAATTTGAATCCATGCATGTTGGAAATATTGGGAGCTAGTCATATTCAAACCACTAAGTGTCTTTTGGTGTGGTGGTAGGAATGTATCCAAATTGGGGTTCACACACTTAATTAAAGTAGGCATAGTAGGGTAGATTATAAGATGTGGTCATGTGATAAGAAGCTAACCCACCATGCCACTTGTGACCATAAGATGGCATGCAAGGATCGATATGTCTCCTCTTGTGGTTATATTCATTAGGTCACATGGTTGTTGGAGTATTGATTGGTGGCCTAGATAAGGTAATGGGAGGTGTTGAGTTTGAAGAGGAAGGTGCATCACAGTGTTGGGCTTGTGCTGAGTTGAAGGATGTAGTGGTTTCAGAACCATGTTGTCTCTTTCTACGGCCATGCCTAAAGAAAGGACACTTCTAACGTTGTGGAGGACTCCCACTGTTATTGACAATAGCAGCACAAGTAATGTTCGTGGGTTGGTGCTGTGGTGAAAAACCTTTTGGTACTACTAGTGGCAATGTAAGAGGAGGTGAAGGATGAGGGCATTGAGAGCAAGGAGAAGTATAAAGAACACAAGATGGTGATCTCGTAAGAGAGGACATGGGTTGATGATACTCAGGAGAGTGATAATGATGAGGTGAAGTAGAGGATGTTGATCTAGTTAGAGAAATAGGGTGTTAAACATGATAAGAACTTGGTTTCTAATGGTATAAAGGGTGTGGCTAGTTTGACGATGGTCCTCCCCATGACTGGGGGTTTTGCCACTGTGATTGAGCACAATACTAAGGATACTAATAATTTGCCCACAGATAGTACGATGAGTTGTGGGGTTTTCCATAAAGTTGTGGAATAGGAATGCACCCAACCATGTACTTCTATACAAAATCTGGATGTAACATTCTTCCCCAATGCTTATGTAGATGTGACAATGGTTGAGCCCCTATCATCATTTTGTTCAGCCCTTCATTTTGATTGTAGAATGGTGTTTTATCCTATTTCTAGGTTTGGTATCCTCTATTTGTTTGATTTTCAAAGTTATCTTGTGTGGGTATCCTTCTAATAATGTTTGCATATTCTCTACATTTTTCATGTACCCACTCCATCATCTTGTTGATCTTTGCCTTGATCTCATCTAGTGATTTTAGTATTGGAAAAGTTAGAGATGGTTTCACCTCCTTGAGGTGAGTTAATTTCTCCTCTTAATGATTATGGACCTTTGTTACTTCAAGAGTTTGGTCCTGTTGAGATTTTTCAACACTCTCTCATTTGGCTATTTCTCCTTCTTCTTTTGCTACCCACTTAATAAGCTCTTGGAATTGATGGGTTCATAGCTCATATAGTTGACCTGGGGCATACATCCCTAGGGTCTCCCTTGTTTCATTACAAAGCCCATCCATGATGTGATACATTAGCCTTTCCTCAAAGAACCCATGGCCTGGGCATTTGTTTAACAAAGAATAATATCTTTCCAACACCATGTCCAAGGGCTCATGTTGCCCTTGTTTCCACTCTTGGATTTGTCTCCTCAAGGTTGACACTCTTGCATAGGTTTGATATCTTTCATTGAAGAGTTCTACCATTGTTGGCCAATGGTGAATTTCTTTTGGCTTTAAAGACTTCTACCATACTTTTGCTTGGCCAAAGAGAGTCATAGGAAAGAGCTTAAGTCTTTTCCACCCATTATCAATGTTGTTCCATACACAAGCATCATAGAAGGCTTGTAAATGATGTTGCGGGTCTAAATCATAGCCTCTTGAAAACTTGGGAAAGTTGTTTAAATTAAACCTAGGTAGACAGCTTTGCTTACGATGCCTATGAGATATTCAAATGACCTATTGTATATGCATTAGGATCTTAGTGGCCAGCAAGGGTTCATCGTCACTAAGTAGGTTATGAGTTTGTGAGTTGGGATGATGTTGTCTTTGTTCATGTTGGCGTTCTTGACTTTGCCTGTGGGTTTGATTTGTATTTCTATGCCAATCCCTTGAGGAATAGTCATTTGTGTCACAACTTGACATTGAAAGAGTAGAGAAAGAGAGGGAACTGAAAAACTCATCATGACTTTTGTAAGTCTCCCAATCATCCCCTAATGTACTCTTACTACCCATTAAGAAGGTCCTAAGCCTTACAGGCCTCCTCGTTCTAGGGGATGTCCCATATTCACTAAAGGTGTCTGAGTTGGATGACAAAAGTCCTTGAGTATCGTTGGGGTGTCTATGAACATATGAAACTCCTGCATAAGATTAAGCACTCCAAACATCTTTGTTGGTTCTCCAATGAATTGCCTCGCTAGATGTTGTGTTATCACTATCTTGCGAAAGAGACATGGTTGTAAATTGTGTGTGACTTAATTGAATTTAATTTCTTTGTCTAAAAGATATATTATTAATACCCTATTACAGTGATCTTGTATGATATAACTAGTCTAGATAACTAGCATCATCCCCGACAATAGCGCCAATGATGAGCGGCGAGGTACCCCTACACTCAACCATATGAATACAAGCATGTACGTGTGATCTGGTTGAACTCCTTAGATAGACTAGTTGTGGCACCTAGACAATTATACGTTGATCATAATTCACTATCTTCCCACTTGCACTAGTATTTTTTTTGTCACATATGGTTTAGTCCAGAGTGAGGTGTATGATGTGATTCTAAACTAGGCTACTCCTAGAGATAATGGGAAACAATCTTGATTAAGATAATAGGCAACATAGAGTAAAATCTAAGCTAGCCTAAATGCAATGAGCATCCGTCCTTAATCATCCGTACACATCTTGGACCTCGTGTACTACTTTTGGGATTTCCAAGCACACATTACTTGAGCACTACTAGATATGCTACTGGGTTACCAAGTAGTTACACTTAAATGTTTGTGATTAAGTCGTACTCATTCTGCGTTAGCAACAGGAAGTGTAATTGACGATAAAGGAAATATTAACTAGATAGACAACAATAAATAATCAAAAATTAAAGTAAATAAAAGCTAAGTAAATAAGAATGAAGGTGAGAGTAATTAATTGCTAAGTAGACTATGGTCTAATCTAGCCTAACTCAAGTAACAGTTCCCACTTCCTAGACACATCCTAAACTTTGTGCAAACACTACTGGGATATCAAATGCTAATCATTTCTGAGCTACCAAGTGTCACACGTATGCTCGAAGGGCTCATGCTTATGTAATTTAACAATTTTCTTAATTGATCAAAATGAATTGCTGCACTAATAACATGAATGTAAAGTGCATAAAATGAAATGAAATAAAATAAATGCGTAATAAAATAAAATAAAATAATTGTGTAAGAAAAAAAATCTCAAGTGCTGCAAGGATGAATCAAAGAGCTCGTCTTTATTGTCAACACAATGTTGTGCTTAGGTACATCAATGCTTGAATAAAGATCCATCCACACTTAGACCTCCTGTTGTGGGCACTTGGAAAATATTCTAACTTTTGAATGGACAAACTGCAAGAGTTTCCCTACTTGACTGCTAAAAACCTTCTCCCAATTATGCGTTTGGGCACTATATTTATAGACTTGGGAGTAACTGCTCTAATAATTAGAGTAACCACCAGAGTAACCACTTTAATAATTAGAATAACTGCTAGAGTAACCACTAGAGTAACTGCTCTAATAATTAGAATAACTGCTAGAGTAATTTCTTCCTCAAAAGTTGAATGCAATTTAACATTCAATAGAGCTTAGAGAGATGGTTGCACAACCTAGGTTTAGAAAGAAAAAGTTTATGCTTTTTTATGCAAGCTATACTAATCTTTCTATTCAGAGCAATGTCTTCTTGCTTGAAATACAAGCCATTTCTCTACCTATTGTAGTGACACAAAAGTGTAGAGTCTATCCTCTTTATTTAAGAATAGGTTACCATGTACCTTGAGGAACTCTTCCCAGTGTATAGTGGAAGCCTAACACTAGCATGATCAAGGATGTCTAGGATTTTAGCCTACACATGGAATCATCCTAATCTTCGAAAGAGTTAGCAGAACACAATGATTCTCCATCCTTAAAAAGTAGTTCATCCTCAGATCCACTTGTCTCAACTAGTCAAGCTCACATTCACTTTTTTTATATACAAGAAATAATTATAACTCCTTTTGCAAAGTCATAGAACTAGGTCTATCACTTCTCGCAAGTCACAATAACAACTCACTATCATTTTGGGTACATAATTGTGCAATCAAACTTTTCATATGTTTGAGAGAATGTCAATCCTCTTATGTATATTTTATTGAAGATGTGTCTTGCTGATGCAACAAGAACTCTATCTTGTGATCTAGTCCATAGTCCTTTGTATAGAAATTTCTAAGAGAAGAAATAATTCATTCCTTTATTGCTTCAATATTTGACAGTTTCCAAATGTTCAACTATTTTGTAATGACTCTACGGTTGAACTTCTTTGGCATAGAAACAAAAAAACACAAGATGAATCTTTGTTAAATAGGATAATAATGGGATTTTTTGGAAAAAAAGTATATTTTTTAATTTTAGTTTTAAACTACATGTGATTTCTAGGCTTTTGTCACCCATTAACATTACTTGTTAATCAAACGCTAGCATGTCCTTATGGATATAAATACCTAGTAACCCTTTGATTAGAAATCATCCAATTACATTGCTAATATTTGGGAGATAGAACTAGATAAGGAGACCTTACTGAATAGGAGAAGAAGTTATAACCCAAGCATGTGCAACCTTTCTAGATCTACATAAGTTTCCTATTCTTCTCTTAGCATTTTAATTTTAAATTATGTTAGATCTAATTATTGATTTTATGATTTCACTTAAGGTTGGAGCCATTTTAGAAGAATTTAGCCACAAGAGGGTTTAATAGTAGTGCTTCATTTCAAGGAAATTTATTATTACTACTTTGCTTTTCGAATTCAAATTCTTTAAGGTTACAGACACATAAATGTATTTTGGCAATGGCTTTTTTCATTAATTTCTTCAAGATGTTTCTTAATAAATCCAAATTTTTATCTAAGTTTCTACATGTTAGATTTATTGTTGTATTAATTTTTATTTCATTTTGATAAATTCATATAGTTATTTAATTTGTTTTTATTTTGAAGACATTAATCTTAATAAGTATATTCTAATATAATGTATTAGCTTAGTTTTTTTATTGACAACTAAGAGACAGAGAGAAGAAAATTCAACATGTAAAATTGATTTAAAACTTGATCTGAAAACTTTAAAATTTGGTAGAAACTTATTGGTAACACCTAAAACTCATATGTGATTTGGTGTTAGGTTGAGCGAATCAATTATGGTTGAACATTGAAATTTTGAAAATGCATATGTTTTCCTCACTACATTGAGTTTTGTTATATGGATTATGCTAATATAATTGTTGATAATTTTTTATGGTTTTTTTATGTTTATGTAGATAAACTTTTTCGATAAGTATGTTTAGTTAGTTGGAGCTAGCATAGAAGGAAAGGTTAATTGGTTTTAAGGGAATCTTGGAAATCTTGAAGTATTTTACTATCTATAGTACTGAAGCCATTATGTATGTGGCCCCTTTTCCATGCATGGAAGAGGAATGATTTGAGAAAGACTCAGAGTAACTTCTATTTCATATAAGTTATGTGAATGGTTTCTTAGATGTTTTGGACATGTGCAAACTTGATGAGTGGCGAGGTACCCCTACACTCAACCATACGAATACGAGCGTTACACGCACGATCCGGTCGAACTCGGCAGATGGACTAGTTGTGACATCTAGACAATTAGCCTTAGGTCGTAGTTCGCTGTCTTCCCACCTGGACTAGTATTAACTTTGTCACGTATGATTTAGTCCAGAGTGAGGTGTATGATGTGGTTTCTAATCTAATGCTACTCCTGAAGGTAATGGAAAGTAATATTCACTAATCTAGGAGAGA